>VXBL01002370.1:550223-579876 GCA_013400195.1 Aramus guarauna | reverse complement strand
CCGCCCGCCCCG
The DNA here is from genome assembly GCA_013400195.1 of Aramus guarauna. Taxonomy (NCBI): domain Eukaryota; kingdom Metazoa; phylum Chordata; class Aves; order Gruiformes; family Aramidae; genus Aramus; species Aramus guarauna. Next base: position 579,864 of record VXBL01002370.1, on the reverse strand, counting down.
GCCCGCTGTGTCTCCTCACGCCGCCCCGGCCCGCTGTGTCTCCTCACGCCGCTGGCGAGAGCCACGTGCTCTGCGGCCCGCGGCGGCGGCTGGGCCAGCCGGAGCCCCGGGAACCGCCAGCGCGGGCGAAGTGCCGATGACCTCTTCCCTCACCGGGACAGGGAAAGGTAACGAGTACCTCCACCGCAAACACTTAGTCCCACAAACCTCTCGATCTAACCTTGCCTTCCTTTCCATAAGATATATACATATGTATATAGGGTTTGCCTGAGAGATGTTGACAGTAATTCACTATGATCAAACTCCTAACGCTTTGCTGCCTTTCAGATCCTCCATGGTGTTCCTCAACCTTATGGCTATAACCATCAGCATCCTACCCAAAGTACAGGCCAGAGAGACACAGTTGCTCTGCCTCTGACCTTGTCCAAACCTACTGGTTCTGGTATCGCCTGTAGACTTAGAGAAAAACGTCACTGGTCTGTTCTTAGTGCGTCCAGCCGGGGCCAGCTCTCTCCTCCGCGGGGGTGACACAGACACTCCGGCTGGCTTTGCTCGTGGCCAGCACCGGGCTGAGAAGCTGCTGCACAGGAGCTCTGCTCTGAACCTTGCCATGTGCTGACTTTTCATTTTCTGAAAACAAAGGGGCTAGGCGCTGCTGTCTGGGTTATGTGTTCGACACAGTCTTCCTGTGCCGTGAATACTTGTCATCTCTCTCGATTATTGCAACATCTTTCCCTCTGGCCTTGAAAAACAAGATGTTGCCACCTTCATTGTGGAAAATACCTAGGTATGCCACACTTTCACAATTTCAAGGAACACTTTGTTTCTGTCAGTTGTATTGCCCTCTACATTTCAGAATCCTTCCCCTCATAAACACCCATAAAGTTCTTTATATTGAGGCTTAAAATAAAGTTAGCTTGTCACGAAAGTCTGTTGTGAACATTAGTCTGCTAAATCCACCGCTGAGCAGTCATTATCGTCTCACTGGTTCTTTGCATTTTGCCAGCTGCATCATCTGTTATCATCCCTCTTACACTGGATGGTAAGATCCCTGGGCCAGGAGCGTCCTTTTTGTTTCAGGTTGTACCATATCTTGCACATTTAATTTCCATTATTTGTAACCACTTCTGCAAGCCGGAACAGCTACATGGAAACCACAGCCTAATGCCGACACTCACAATGCCACAGAGGCTTTTGCTGTTGGCCCCCTCAGAGATGCTCCAGGGGCTAAGGATCACTAAAATAAAGCTGTATTCTTAAAAATATTACACAGGAGTACTTATTTGTCATTTCTCTGCTGGGCAAATTACATCTAATCTTTTATAGTCTACAGTCACCTGAATCAATATTCTTACACTGTGATCCACTCTAGCGGAAGAAGGAAAAAATTCATTCTTTTTACCACTCTTGCCTATGATTACTTCCTTTTATTCTTATTAATTTGACAACTCTTGTTGGCTTAGCTAAGGCTAAAGCCTTCAGTGGTAAAACACAGAATTGATAAAATATTCTCTGGTCCATTAGAAGCCTACAAAGGCGTACTAGCACCACGAGCAGGAATGGCGTTCCCCATCCACATTTCTTATTTGTTTAGATAAGGAGAAGCCACTTATTTCTTCCTTGCACACCATTTTAGCGTACCAGTGACTATGATTGGGGATCCTCCATGCCACTACAGGAATGTCTTGCAGGAATTCATACGAGCGCTGTGTTTGGTCTGCTCTGTCCTTTGAACACCAACACGTGCTTCTGTCCCTAGAAAGCAAAGGTCAAATTTGAGTCAACAAGACATTTTTTTTGTTTTAGTACTTCATGATTTTCTTCCCTGACTCTAACCGAGTGTGTAAAGGACGACTGACTTGGTAGGCTAAAGCAAACACATGTCAATTATTGTTTTACTGCTTATTACATACATCTTTAATTACTACTGAGGGGACAGAACTGCAGATGAGCAATGCCAGTAAACTGCAGATTTATAGCCTAAAATCTTGGTCAGCTAATCAGAGGGCTCCACCCTGAGAAATGGCATGGTTGTAAAAGCACCTGACTTTGTTCACAGGTCCACAGAGGCCACAGGAAGGGTTGCAATTGTAGTTAACTTGGGAACAATAATACGTTGCATAACAAGTACAAGTCACAATGGCGAATGCAGGAAGGTAACACAACTTACAAGGTTTATCTCTATGACCCGTTTATTACCTATCTAGCAAACAACAAAACTTTTAAAGCCAACTTTCTCTCCCCTGTGTCTGATTTTATACTAGGTCATTCATCTCAGGTGACACCAAGCCAGCTGATACTCTTGAGGGAAGGGATGCCATCTGGAGGGACCTTCACATGCTGGAGGACTGGGACCATGCAAACCTTATGAGGTTCAACCAGGCCAAGTGGAAGGTCCTGCACATGGGTCAGGGCAAAAACCAGTATCAGTACAGGCTGGGGGATGAATGGATTGAGAGCAGCCCTGAGGAGAATGATTTGAGCATGTTGGTTGATAAACAATTGGACATGAGCCGGCAATGTGCGCCTGCAGCCCAGAAGGCCAAACATATCCTGGGCTGCATCAAAACCAGCATGATCAGCAGTTTGAGGGAGGAGATTCTCCCTCTCTACTCTGCTTGTGAGACCTCACCTGGAGTACTGCATCCAACTTTGGGGTCTCCAGTAGAAGAAGGACATGGAGCTGTTGGAGTGAGTCCAGAGGAGGCCACAAAGGTGATCAGAGGGCTGGAGCACTTCTCCTATGAGGACAGGCTGAGAGAGTTGGGGTTGTTCAGCCTGGAGAAGAGAAGGCTCTGGGGAGAACTGAGAGCAGCTTTCCAGGACTTATAAGAATGGGGACAGACTTTTTAGTAGGGCCTATAGCGATAGGACAAGGAATAATGGTTTTAAACTAAATGAGGGTAGATTTAGAGTGGACATAAGGAAGACATATTTTACAATGAGTGTGGTGAGGCACTGGAACAGGTTGCCCAGAGAAGCTGTGGATGCCCCATCCCTGGAAGTGTTCAAGGCCAAGTTGGATGGGGCTTTTGGCAACCTGGTCTAGTGGAAGATGTCCCTGCCCATGTGTTGTGGTTTAACCCCAGCCAGCAACTAAGCCCTACACAGCTGCTTACTCACTTCCCCCATGGCAGGATGGGGATGAGAATCGGAAGGGTAAAAGTGAGAAAATTCGTGGGTTGAGATAAAGACAATTTAATAGGTAAAGCAAAAGCTGCACACGCAAGCAAAGCAAGACAAGGAATTCATTCCCCACCTCCCATGGGCAGGCAGGTGTTCAGCCATCTCCAGGAAAGCAGGGCTCCATCATGCATCATGGTTACTTAGGAAGACAAACACCATCACTCTGAACATTCCTCCCCTTCCTTTTTCTTCCCCCAGCTTTATACGCTGAGCATGACATCATATGGTTTGGAATATCCCTGTGGTCAGCTGGGGTCAGCCATCCCAGCTGTGTCGCCTCCCAACTCCTTGTGCACCCCCAGCCTCCTCGCTGGTGGGGTGGTGTGAGAGGCAGAAGAGGCCTTGGCTCTGTGTCAGCACTGCTCAGCAGTAACGAAACCCTCCCTGTGTTATCAGCGCTGTTTCCAGCACAAATCCAAAACACAGCCCAACACTAGCTATTGTGAAGAAAATTAACTCTGTGCCAGCCCAAACCAGTATGCCATGGCAGGGGTGTTGGATTAGATAATCTTTAAAGGTCCCTTCCAACCCAAACCATTCTATGAGTCTATGATGTCTATAAAAGGTACTTATTCCTATCAACTTTATGTTGGTCCTATGAACAGGATCATTACATGATAATATAGGCAATCAATTAAGGAGCGCTTCTAAGCAAGTACATTTTTTAGTCAACAGGAACAAGACAAATATTATTCTGCATGACCTGCATTACAAAAATATTTATTTAAATCATTGTAAACTTGATGTCTCTCTCTCCCAAATCTTTTGGAGGTGTACTTCTCCATAAGGACCCTGCCACTAATTTTTTCTGCAGTGAAAATCAAGCCCTTGTAGTACCTTGGCAGAAGTAGAAAGTGCTGTGTATCCAATCTTCTCTGAGAGAGTGAGTCTGAAGTGAAAAAATGTAAAATATCTTCACCAAAGTGAAAGCTGGACAATACCCCCATAAGCGTGCCAGAGACCAAAGAAGAATCATATTCCACCATATTTTCCCCACTCTACCCAGTTCTGTGTTGCAAGTAAGAGGGAATCACAGATTTTTACCAAGAACGCTGGAAAACACAGCTTGTCACGGGCATGTGATGGAGTTCTTCAGCTGCTCTGCCCTGTGGTCCCAGGGAAATGGTTCCAGGATCGAGGACTCCTCCATGTCCCAAGGAACATCTGCAACGGTGCTCAGTCCCACTGACGGGAGAGAAGAAAGGTGAAGATCAGTGAAGATGTTCCTAATATGTCCCTTGAACACGTATGAGAGAGCCAGCCGTGGTCTTGTCCAAATGACAGCCAGTACAGAATGGAAACTTTCATCTCATTGCTCAGGAATTTAAAACTGGAACCAAAACAAATAAAAAGGTTTTGCTTTGCATATTTTTTGCTCCCCATTGATAAGTACTAAATATTTCTTTTCTTCCACAGACAAAATGCCCCAAGAAAGTTTTTAGACAGCTGCTTGGGAATTATCAAAAATTTTTATCTCAGTGCATCACAGGCAAATCACAGTACTTACACATGAATCAAATTCTGTTCTCAAGTACACACACGCAAGTCCCATTAGAACAGTATAAATACACCCAAAGGCCAAATCTGGCAATTGAAATATTTTTGGAAAATGGAAAGTAACCAACAAAGGTTATAGAACAGAGGAAAATAATTCATTTTAAATATCACAGTACTGGCTAATATTGTAATTCCTTTTCAACTTATCAGCAAACAAAGACTAAAGCGTGAGTGGAAAATTCTTGCTGCTGATGGAAAGAATGACATCACCTTCTCCAGAAAAATACCTGAACTATTTTAAAGCACTTCTATGCTTTTATCATAAAAGATTAAATTACAGTTATTATTGGAAATGATCTGGAAAAAAAGCGGTTTTAAAGGCTTGTCAAAAAGGATGATTGCAGCCCTTTATTCACTTGAGCCAAAAGGTAATTGAGAGAAAGTTGTTGACATACTGGAGGGTGTGGGAATGGATCCAGAAGATACTTTGTTTTCTTGTTCAGCGAAATGCTGCATACTGTTCCTCAACAATAAAAGTTTACAGAATCCTTCTTTTCTTCCAGAACTCCAACCTACCTCCATATTCACTGCATGAACTACCTATTGCTGTGAAAAATACTAAATATGATTTTTTTCAAGCTGTTACAGCTGTGGCTCCTACCTACAGATGTACAGAGATACTCACAGATTTATATTTCTTTGTTTAGATTCTTGTTCCTATTATAATTATTAGCCTCAACTGGAGTCCCTGAGGAGCTGAGACCCCCCTCTCATCCAACTGCATCCTTTTAAGAAACAACAAAATTAAAAGTGTCCTGTCTGACAGAATGATAATGCTCTCTGGCAGTGTGCAACTTTGGTCCTAAGTTGAGAAATTGTTGCAATTAGTTGAAAAGGCCAGGAACTACTGATCTTCCTTTTATTTTAAGACAGCAATACAGGAATCTGAGATCAGTTATCTTCCTGGTGGCCTTCTGTGGCACCGGGAGTGTAGGGGGTGTATAAGAAATGTTTGCTCTGCTCTGGTAAGAATGCTTGAACAGGTAAAGTAGCTCCTTCCCTGCAGTGCTTGTAGGCGAGGATAACGGAAGGGGCAAAACTGAAAAATCTGCTGGTATCGTCCAAAAGTTTCTCTCTTCTGTCCACCCCTCAACTACATCAGTTGTTCTAATAAACGAGCACATTTTTCTCCGCAGACTATGCTTTGCTGATAGTTCCAGTCCCTCAAAGCTGCAGAAAAAATTGCTCTTTACCAGGCCCATGCAGACCTTGCCTGGAGCACGCTGGTGCTTTATGCAAAACCATGTGTATGGACCAGTTCTCAAGCAGAGCCCCAAGAGATGGTAACTCTGGGTAGGCAGACGATTTTTTATAGTTCAGCTATGACACTATTACCAAACTATGTATCATGTTCCATAGTAGCCTCCGTCACATATACTAACTCTTATACTTACTGAGTAGAAGAACAGTAGGATTTTTTGATGGTTTCTAACTGCCTGCAGGGTTTTTTACACAATTACAGGCCACGTGTGTGCCACCAGCATGGCACTATTGACAAATTCCAAGTGTGGGCCCCAATCAATGCAATAGAAGAGATTCAGGATGAAAGTATTGTTGGTATAACAGTTCCTACCATCACCAAAGCAGCTCTTTTTTCTCCTGACTAATTTTTAGACCTCTAAGTTGAGCCATTCTGACTGGACCTTTTATTCCCTGAGTACTTCTCTAAACGCTCTGCTTCAGCAGGCAGGGCTCTAATCCGTATCAGGGCTGTCTAGCCTATACCAGACAGTGCGGCCTTCATAAACTGAAGAACAAAGTAAGATTATTCTTCCATTTAAGATGCAGAGACATATTTTTATGCTACTTTTAGAAGATCACACTGTAAAACTACTAACCAACACTGCAGGTAAGAGAATAGAAAAGCATAGAGGGGAAAAAAAATCACACAGACTATGGCTGCAGTAGAAACAGTCCCTTTCCAAAGAGAATGTAAACCAAACCAGAAGCACATTTCTCTGAAAGAGAAGAGGAAAATCTGGAGAGTATATTTATAAGACTTAATCAACTAATGAAATAATTTGAAAATAAAACAATCTCAGTATAGAAACCTTTACACCGGAAAAATACAATTTACTTCCTTCAGTTCTGGATAACCTTATTAGCAACACAGGAAGTAATAAAATAGAGATAATCAGATTATCAACACAAGGAAATAAGCACATATGAGAAGCACAGCCCCATTATTTATCATGACACTCCAGACCAACTATTAACTAAGATATGCTTACTTGGACTAATTAACCTAGCACATAAAAACAGATAAAGTACCTAGTACTTAGACAACCATGGAAGCATCTCTGTAAGCACCACCTATGGTCTTTACCAAATAAAATAAAATAAAATAAAATAAAATAAAATAAAATAATAAAATAAAATAAAATAAAATAAAATAAAATAAAATAAAATAAAATAAACAAAACAGAAATTATCTGAACAGCAATGTCATCCAAGAAACTCAAACCACTTCTTCATTTCCAAGAAACATTGGACATATCGGTAGCCTCCTAATGTTAATAATTTGAAAAACCATAAACAACAGAGAAATCAGAATGTATATGTGAAGAATATACAGTCTTTAAAAAAGTTTTTGACTCTGTATAGCTGCCAGGATTAAAACTCTAGCTGATACATCCTGAATCAGATGAAACATAAACCTAATTTATATTATTATTTTAAATAATTTTCAATTATTTTTTCTGATTACTAAAAAGGTAATCAGGCCTGTGATCACAGGTGGATTGAGCTCACTCAGAAGCTAGTGAAATGGCTAATCACTAAAAAGTCCTTCTGCTCCCCTCTACTGTTCTTCAACACTTTAATACATTTTTGTCCTTGGGAACTTATCACCTATCAAATGTATCCTAAACCACAAACATTCACACCAGTCTTCCTGCAATACATCTACTTTTGACCTGATATTCACAAGCTCATACTTTCTTCAGTGCCTCTACCAGACTATGAATACTTGCACTTAAAGATGGATCTTGAAGTCCATCTCCTTAGAGGACCAAGAGATGTTCTAAGACATAGCCACTATTCACAAGGTATCAGAGTTACTATATGAGGAAGAAGGATGCTCAGAAAGGAAAAGATATTTGGCTAAACTAAAAAAAATTGACACATTAAACTCTCTCTTTCTTGTGAATACTGTCATTTTGAAGTCAGGTAGCATTAGATCGCAGACTTGTCTTTCTTGAAAGTCCATGTTGAAGAATTCATGATTTCTACAAAAGATTTATAGTTTCATATTTTCATTCAAACTGTCCCACCATCTCAGTTTCAGCAGAAAAAAGCAAACCTACACAATGCCTTTATCAGAACAATTTAATTCAGAAAATATAAGAGTATATGAAATAATAATTAAAAAAAGGTTTTCTCAGTCTTATCACTCTTCGGACACGGTCTCATCAGTCTTGTTATTGATTCATTATATAATTGGAAATTTCACAGGTGCATAAATTCATAGCTTAATAACATCTATATTTGCAAAGACAAAGCTCCTGGTTGTAGATTCTCTTAAAGTTACATTTGTGGATTTAAGGTAGAAGAAGGAAAGGAGTTTTGTCTTTAAATGCCAGTGAATTGTCTCCTTGAAATTGGTTTAATTAATTAATGTGATTTAATGAACAATGTTATTTTCTGTGGTTAGTACAATATTTTAAAAGTACAATATAAACTTAAAGTAAATGCTTAGAAATGCAAGTGAGATTCTCTTTCAAAGACAGAGATTCTGAATGATCAAATCAAAGATGGAGTGAAGCAGTTTGTTTGAAAAGACTCATTTTCACTTTGATTGTTTTTCAGCTGACTACTATAGTAGAGATGATGACAGCTGGTATGAAGCTGTCTGAATCAGTGATACTAGAATGCAAATAGACACCGATACTTTGCATAAAATCCACAAAGCAGAGCTATTTCTGCACCGTGCCTTTTGACATCTCAGCACGCATGTTGACTCGAATTGGCATCCTCGCTTTTTGATTTTCTGGTATCAAAATTAAATGGAAAGCTAAGAACAGAATATGAAATCAGACATAGCTACCCAAAAAAGAGGGCAATGGTGAACAAAGAGGATCTGTTCATAACTCAAGTTAAATATTTAATTCTAGCAAACAAATATATTCAAGGAACTTTGCTGTACCTGATTTTATAGTGTTGAAAGGGATGCCAATCATCCTGGGGATAGTTCTGAATATACTGAAAAGAAAAATCAAAGACTGAGCAGTAACCTGACACACATTTGTAATCTGTTTGTCTTGCCAGGTGGCAATGGCTGACTAATTTGGAGCACATCATTTTATTGGATACATATTTAGAGCCGACTAGTCTACATGTCATTCTAAATACAATTTATAGAAACTGTAGATTTTGATGAGAGTGATACGTTTTCAAAAGATGGCACAGGGTTTTGGTCAACCAGCTCGTTTAGTCAGAACTATAAATCAAACTTCACCGCAATGCTTTGAAAAATCAATCACCTCAAAACTATCTCCAGACAGTTCAATGTAAACAGTTTTGCAAAAATCATGACTCTGAAAGACATAATACTAAATCACTGTGGCTAAGAAATGACAATTAGAAGTAAAAAATGTTTTGAAAAAGAACCTGTGTATAAAGGAACCATTCAAACCAATTGCTTTTATGGTTGTATCTATAAGAGCAAGTTAACAGGAAAAGAGATTACATTGTTAACAGCAGATTCTTTGCCTTGGTTAGAAAAGGAAATGCAATAATGAAGCTTGACCTACTAACACATTCATACCAGATTTATCTGTAAGAATCTTCCTCCTCTGTCACAGTAGGATGGACGTACAATAAACTTATGAAGGTCCAGTACAGCAACTTTAATAGAAACCAGAGAAGTAGCATTGAGGCAAAAAAATATTCAGTGTAAAATGGACTTCTACAACTTTTCATTCCTCTTGCTTCTTCTAGCAAATTTTGATACTGTGGCTAGAATTCTTAGGACAGAAGCTAATGTAATGCTATGTGTGGCTTTCACAGCCAGCAACCACTGGCTACTGAGAAAGCATGTGTGAATTACTCACTGTATCATATGGTTGATAATCTCAACATCACAAATCGTTCTGGTTTTGGAAGGATGCGTTTCGAAACTCTGTGGGATTGAACATGAAGTGGGGAGAGAGAAATAGAGAAGTCTGCTATGGACTGTGTCAGTAAAAAACAGAAATGCAACTATATGCTTACCAGAAGCTGACAGTGCCCAACTACAAATAGGACAAGAGCAGGAAGAGATAAAACTCCGACATCTTCCCATTTTTACCAGCACAAAACCCCATTCTCACAACACACTGTTTCAGAAGACAAGCAATGTTGTGTGCAGTTGATTAGAGGAACACACACAGCAAGGTCGACAGCAGCATAGCTTGTGGTTTGGTTAAAACACACAAACTGTTCCTACGTAACTGAACCAATGACAAAACTATCAGATAAAAAGCAACAGGAGTAACGACAAAATAAATCTGAAGAAAGGCATTAATTCCTTTCACTTTCTGAAGACAATCTGGCTACAAAGCATATAGATATGTGTGCAGGTATGCATGTACAGGCAGGTGAAAAAAACATTTACCTGAATCTCCAAATTCACTGGGTAATCATGATGTTAACACCTTGCTCACTGCTTTACACTTCAGAGTAATGAAAAGATAATGCAGCTAGACTTCTTTACCTTTGAAACTTAATTTGCTAAATCTAAAAATCTTAAAAGTTTCTCCTCCTGTGTTCTTCTCTCTGGCAATCTATTCAGCTGCACAGAAAGTATGATATATGAGAATAAATAAAGCTTGCTTGACTGAAAGTGAGACACAGCCTAATGAGAGTGTTAGAATATTGTTTCCTAAATTTATTTTCAAATGTATTAATAAGTATTTTGCTGTTTGGAAAGACATAAACACCTGTGGGTAAAGCAGACTTAAAATGAAAGTCCTCACCATCAGTCCTTATCCCTGTCCCACTTCCTGGGCAGACGCCAGAATGCCGTGTTTGGACCCAAGCCATGGAAGCCATTGGATATCCAGCCTGGTCTGATTTGTAGACTTCATTGTTCAAAACTCTAGGGTTTTTTCAAATTTTTTTGTTTAGCACACACCTGGGTGCTGAACCCAATTATGATCCAGCTGCCTAAACCAAAGTGCCTAATGCCAATTGGGAGTCCTTTGGGTAGCCAAGATGTATGGCTGGGTCAGGCAGATATGACACAGGGCCTCAGAAAAGACCTACATGCTCTGAAGCAGCAGCTGGTAGCTAGGGTTGATACCCTACATCTAGAATAGCACTAAATGCCTAGATTTGGGCAATGGAATGTCACTCCTTGTGTCTGATAACACTCTCTAGCAGGCAGACCTCAAGAGTTTTGTCACCTAAATCCTGGGATTAATGTCTTAGTCAAGGGAACTTATCATCATTTAGACACATTTTGTCCCCTACGAGAAGTGCAATCAGCAGATCAAAATGAGTGGTGCTAAGGTTCCTTACATCTCTGTTATCCATCTCCAGGCTCAGGAGGATCGCCCTGATTTAGATGTTGCTTAGTTTCCCTGGTCATATATCTCCACTATGTAGGTGGTTCAATGCTCAGGGAAAAGTGACAGGCACAACCTGGAAGACCTTTTGGTGATATAGTCCGCAAGTAAGTTAGGAACCTGTTGTTGCTGAAGAGCACTGCAGCACTTCTGGAACAATGTTTCTGACTTAGTTTCTTTCGAGACAGAATCTCTTTCATGGGTATTACAACTGTCCTCAGAACACAGTAAATGGAGACGATCAAGGTATTTGCTTCAAAACTGCATTATTGCTATGAACCAAGTTGCTAATGTAGACTGTGTTACACTGTCCATTCAAAACTTAGATTTGGCCCAGGCCACTAGGCCAGACCACTTTTATAGTTTTATCAGCTTCACTGCTTGGTGAAATAGCTTCCATGGTTTAGAAAACATTATCTTTTTTTAAAAAAATCCCTCTCCTGCCTTTACTTGTCTTTGTATATCACCTGAGGAATTTCCAGGCTCCAAATCTTGACGGGAAACTGGCAAACCCCTTTGTATCAAAGGAGTTACATCAAGTCAGAGTTGATGACCACTACCTAACCTTTCATAGCTTCATGACTGTGTTTCAAGTTCCTGCTACAGTACAAGTATTCAAAAGACCAAACAGGTTTCAAGCGAAGTGATGGCTGAGTTATAAAGGCCTTAAGCTGATATCTCAGTACCTTCAAGAGACAGCAGCTAATGTAGAAAAATTTTGTTAACCACCAAATTAAAATATCCTGTTTTTTTTCACAGTTTTGCAATGGTGAAGCTGTTATCAGGCCTAAGTAACTCTTGTATTCATCCATCTGTGACTGAATCTACAGAGACACTCTCTCTACAGCATCAGTATTTGGCTGTGTAACTCATGATTTGTTCTTCCTCAATCCACCAATAATACAACACATACTGCTTACTTGTCCACTTCTTAAAATGATCTTGTACAGCACCTTATATAAATAGATAGAATGTCTGACTCCTTTCATATCTATTTTTTATTGAAAGACATAATGGGCGGCTACTAAAATGGCAATTCTGTGAAATCAGAATCATGTTCATCATTCTGATGGACCTTGTTCTCACCAACAAGGAGGGGCTGGTGGGAAATGTGAAGCTCAAGGGCAGCCTTGGCTCCAGTAACCATGAAATGGTGGACTTCAAGATCCTCAGGGCAGCAAGGAGAGTGCACAGCAAGCTCACTACCATGGACTTCAGGAGAGCAGATTTTGCCCTCTTCAGGGATTTCTTGGTAGAGTATCATGGGACAAAGCCCTGGAGGGAAGAGGGGCCCAAGACAGCTGGTTAGTATTCCAGGATTACCTTCTCCAAGCTCAGAAGCGATGCATCCCAACAAAGCAGAAGGCAGGCAAAAACACCAGAAGGCCTGCATGGATGAACAAGGAGCTCCTGGACAATCTCAAACACAAAAAGGAAGCCTACAGAGGGTGGAAGCAAGGGAAGGTAGTCTGGGAGGAGTACAGTGGACCTGTCCAAGTAGCCAGGGATCAGGTTAGGAAAGCTAAAGCCCTGAGAGAATTAAATCTAGCCAGGAATATTAAGGACAACAAGAAAAGCTTCTATAGGTATGTCAGTGATGAAAGAAAGACCAGGGAAAATATGCNATGCCTGACACATTTGGTGGCCTTTTACAACGGGGTTATAGCGTTGGTGGATAATGGAAGCACAACCGATGTCATCCACCTGGACTTATGTAAAGCATTTGAGACTGTCCCACACAACATCCTAATCTCTAAATTGGAGAGACATGGATTTGATGACTAGGCCACTCAGTGGATAAGGAATTGGTTGGATGACAGAATCTCAGAATCACAGAATGGTAGGGGTTGGATGGGACCTGTGGAGATCATCTAGTCCACCTCCCTGCTACAGCAGGATCACCTAGAGCAGGATCATGTCCAGGTGAGTTTTGAGTATCTCCAAAGAAGGAGACTCAATGCATGGTCACACTCGAAGAGTTGCGGTCAATGGCTCAGTGTCCAAGTGGAGAAGAGTGATGAGTGGTGTTCCTCAGGGGTCAGTATTGGCACTGGTGCTGTTTAACATCTTTGTCCGTGACATGGACAGCAGGATCGAGTGCACCCTTAGCGAGTTTGCCGATGACACCAAACTGTGTGGTGCAGTCAATCTGCACACTGGAGGGGAGGGATGCCATCCAGAGGGACCTTGACAGGCTTGAGAGGTGGGCCCGTGTGAACCTCATGAAGTTCAACAAGGCCAAGTGCAAAGTCCTGCACATGGGCTGGGGCACTCCCAAGCACAAAAACAGGCTGGGTGGAGAATGGATTGAGAGCAGCCCTGCGAAGAAGGACTTGGGGGTGTTAGTGGACAAGAAGCTCAACATGAGCCGGCAGTGTGCGCTTGCAGCCCAGAAAGCCAACCATGTCCTGGGCTGCATCAAAAGAAGCGTGACCAGCAGTTTCAGGGAGGGGATTCTCACCCTCTACTCTGCTCTTGTAAGACCCCACCTGGAGTACTGCATCCAGCTCTGGGGTCCCCAGTACAAGAAGGACATGGAGCTGTTGGAGTGAGTCCAGAGGAGGGCCATGAAGATGATCAGGGGGCTGGAGCACCTCTCCTATGAGGACAGGCTGAGAGAGTTGGGGTTGTTCAGCCTGGAGAAGAGAAGGCTCTGGGGAGACCTTACAGCAGCCTTCCAATACCCAAACGGGCCTGCAGGAAATCTGGAGAGGGACTGTCTACAAGGGCATGTATTGACAGGACACGGTAATGGCCTTAAGCTGAAGGAGGGTAGGTTTAGATTGGATACAGTGAAGAAATTCTTCCCTGTGAGGGTGGTGAGGGACTGGAACAGGTTGCCCAGAGAGGTTGTGGACGCCCCCTCCCTGGAAGTGTTCAAGGCCAGGTTGGATGGGTCTTCAAAGACCTGGTGTAGTGGAGGGTGTCCCTGCCCATGGCAGGGGAGTTGGAGATAGAAGATCTTTAAGGTCTATTCCAACCCAAACCATTCTACGATTATGTGATTATCGTGGTCTCAGAGTCAAAGATGTTGCTGACAGAAGCATGTAGATGTTAACGCTCTAACACCTGTATGTACTTTTAACCTCCTTAATTGGTTTAGGCTTCCAGCAGTATTAGCTGGCAGGATGTGTTCAGTCAAATGGGCTTCTAGGGCATCTTTGAAGTATTATCTTGCCATCTGTCCTCCTCTTCATGTGTTCCAGCTCACTGTATCAGAATGGCTTGGTCACTTATGCATGGTCTATCCAAACTACAACTACTATCCAGTGCTGCTGGGACATTGTTATTAATGACTCAATAAGCATTCAACCAATCCAACTAAAACAAAAAAGGTATCACATTATTTCATTAAGAGCAGGTACACAGAATCGTCTCATGGCAGTTCTCCGTAAGTGGAAATCCATGGGTGGATGCATTTTCTGTGCAAAATCTCTGACTCATAGAGAAGTTTGGCAAGCACAGAACTGCTGTGTCACTTCGGTGAAGAAGCTACTTTCATGCTGATGCAATAGCTACACTGCATAAGCACATCAAATTTCAAGTTTATTTCTACCAATTAATTTGGAAGGCATAATGTATTTTCCTCTTTAGCACATAATCTTTTGTTTTCCTTGGAGTCATCAATGTTCAGAAGCTGATATTAGAAGCAGAAAATCAGCCTGCAAACTAAGTATCTTGTTTAGAGCAGGCTACTAGTGAATGATCAAATCCTACATGAGATTTCGTACTATGGAATAGTTCAGGAGTAAATGCTGTTGATTGTTTTAGGGCACCACTGAGCACAAATACCCAAAATACCACGAATAATGCAGTCCCTAAGATGCAATCTCATTTGCTACTATTTGTTGTAGGGAAATGGTTGGCTTGGAAATCCATTGACCCTTACAGTGCTCCAGTAAAGCTCTCTCAGACTTCCAGGTCCTCCCATCATGCTTCAAAATCCAGCTCATTTCTGAGTGGCCAAAAGCTTTCACCAAATCAATGGATGTTCAACAGATTATAAGATTTTTCTCTTGGATGCAAAATGATGCAACTTTAAGAATAGCTCATGGCTTGTTGGAACATGTTTCAATTACAGAAGCTTGCTTTATTACAATATTCTATGACATTCCACATGAATGTTTTTAAAACATTATACTTCTTAATTTCTCAGGCTGCAGTGCAGTTGACCTCTCTATATGGTTGGGCATTAGTTTGAGCTGCAGAAGTGCAGTAACCATGACAAGTTATGAGGATGCTACCTTTGGCACCCATAATTATTTTGAACAAATGTAGAAAATATTGAACCTACCAACTTTGCAGTCTACCCTTTACTGGCATTATCACATATTAACCCCTATAATACCTTGAGCCCTGCTTAGAATAAATACACATTAGAAACACCAAACTGGTGAAAAATGAATAATCAGGAAGGAAAGCAGTTTTTATTCAGACTTTAAGAACTTTTTTTATTAATATGTATTAGTTCTGTATTAATTGTTATGTAGTATGTACTGTTTAAAGAGATTAAAACCCACCCCTTACATAAAAATGAATTTTTCAGTTACAGATTTGTTTTCAGCTTGCTTCTGTAGGGCCACTAAAATCAAAACAGGAATGTAAGAGATGATATTTCTGAAAATTCTAATGTGAAAAAACAGTCATTCACTGCCTTGATATTAAAAAACGTAGCAAAGAAGAACAGAAGCATTGCACATCACTCAGCGCAGATGACTTTTATATTGATGTCTTGGGAAGAAATTAATCATTGCTGTAAGTGGGCAGAACACAGCTGGGAGTGGCTGAATTGTGTTTGCAACCAAGGCAAGCTGAACAGCACTCTGTGAAGCAGCTCAGCTGGATTCCTGAGCAGTGAGAGACTGCTAACCATCAGCCTTTTAAAACACCGCAGTAGTAAAAGCTCACCAAATGGCTGCAAGAAAGTGTTTGGTCTAAGGCCCAGTGGGAATTTCCTCAGATTTCAAATAGTGGGGGCCATATGCCAAGATCCCTGCAGCATTGCTTAGCTTGAAAGTAAACAGCTGAATATATTTGGCACTGATTTTACTACTGCTGCTCAAGCAGCTTTCATACGGGTTTGTATGGGCACAGCTATCAGCACTGGAGTTAAGAAGAATCCTTTTTAAAGTCAATATTATTTTGCTAAATCTCTGGAAAGTGTGTATAGGGAAGATGTGAATTGACAAAAAACCCTTTAAAAATAGATAAACAAACATGTAGAATTTTTTACTCCTCTCAAGCAGAAATCCCCTCTCCAATCATCCATCTATATGTAAGGGCAACACTTCTGAGTGTGGGATAGAGTAGGATGTGCTCTTCAAACTTCATGAAGGACTGTTTTTCTTCTTTCCCATATGAACATTTTCAATGACAAACTTAAATCTGTCAATGCTGCAGTTACTGTAATAAGCAGACTTTGCCTCCTAGTACACTAATGATACTATCAAAGTAGGGAGGTTCCAAAAATGCAGACTCACATTAGCAGTTCAGTGATCATGCTGACATGGAAAAGGCCAGGTTCAAATGTCATGCCAGAACTCCTTGCTCTTCATCTGAATGACACCTGGACATGCTGCAATTGATAATTGACTTGATCTTCAAGAATGAGATTACCAAAACACGAGACCACTGAGGAGTACCAACTCACCTACTCCCAACATTGTTTTGCTGGCAGACTCCAGGGAGACCTCTTATCATAATCTCATAATGAGGTACTAATAGCAACCTCAGAGGAAACTGCTTGCTCTTTCTTGAAGAGGAATTATCAGTAACTGCAAAACTCCATTTATTGCAATGTACTGGATGGAAACACTGGTGACAAGGAAGGAATTCCCTGGATCCTCCTCTGCAGGTGGGAAGGCCCTCCTGAGCAATGGGTTTTGTCCTGATAGGAAAAATCGTACACTGGAAGTTCAATACTTGGTCAACAGAAAACTAAAACCAAGACAGTGGGCTTTGATGATGCTTTTATGTGAGGGAGAGTAAGAGGAATTTTTTTGTTTTTGCCTGCTTAGATGAGAAAAAGCATTGATCCTATAGGAAATGATATCGAGAGCCACTCACACAGTGATGCTACAATGAGTTCATTTCATTGCATAATAAAGAACAAATGAAGTAGATTAATTGTAACAGAAAAGGACCAAATCATGAAGCCCAGTATTCTCTCAAAAGCACACAAAACTATTAATTCTTGTGGCTGCTACAGAAGTTCTCAGACTATTTCAAACAAAAAAGTGTCTTTGTTCAAGGTTACAGTCCTTAGAATCCATAATATCTGTATCTTGACTGTTTATAAAAATCAGTGTTTCTCAGAGCAGCATGAAACCTTACCACCTAGGTTCGGTTTCTCCTAGGCATTGTGTATGTGCATACCGAGGCCTACCTGCCAGGGAAAAATCTATAGCAATGCAGGTTCGATGAGCAGGTGGCAGCAGAAAAAAAGGCTGCACAGAAGAATAAAGATTCAGACAACCACAGATGCCTATTGCTGGCTGATTTCTCCAGGACTCCTAGGCCTACAAAAGATCTCTGAGATATTGATCCTTTTTCCTTGGTATGAAAGAGATGAACAACCCCATTGAAGTTCACAGGAGCTGACAGATGCCATGAAAGGCTTTTCAAACAGCACTGACAAAGTTGCTTGCCTGTTTCTTCCGCCAGAGGAAAAGATCATATGGCTTCACCGTTGAAAGAAGCAAAATAACAAACAAATACTGAGCAATTCTTTTAAGGTGAAATAAGTATTCAGGCTGCTCTTGCCTTCCAGATGTCAAGAACTCCATTGTTTCCACACGAAAAGCAGGTTCTGCATTGTTTAGGTATGAAGAAAATAAGACAAAGCAATGTTTTGTCAATAATTCTGGAGATCTTACAATCCAAATGTTATAATCAACATTTCAATAGTGGTATATAACAATTAAATTATGAACATGAATTCTTCAAGAATTTCAATGCCCAGGACACAAGGAAAAAACAATTAGACCTGAACAAGTATGACAGAAATGATTTTACATTGTTAAGCTTGCCTTCTGTCATGGTAAATATCTGTTTACTATAATAACATGAATGAGCAACTTCTCTCTATGAAAACAATTCAAATTCATTCAAAACTGCACTAGGTACTGAGTTTTTATCAACCAGAGTATAACCAGACAATTAACATAAAAAGTGATATTTACATCTACATATCATGAAAAGATGCTGACTCCTCCCTTTTTCCTCTTCCTTATTTCTTAAGATTATTGGAGTCATTATTTTCCTCTTCAGTCAAAAATGAAAAAAAATCTTCACAAAATAATTCTTTGTCTTTGGGCATATAAATCCTCAAACTGGGTTACTTGGGACTTGAGCCAACAGGAGGGTTAAATGAAGCTGCAATATCTAGCGAGGTAGTGTTTTCCCCTCAGATGACAGGCTGTTCATACAGAGCTACAGGACTTCCATACAGCCTTTCTGCTAAAGCCACCTCTGACTGCGTAAAGAGGATACAAAAAGTCTAAATGGTTTGGCGAGCCCTTCTTTTTTTTAATCCATTTCACTCACCCGTTGCATAATCCTTGACCACTGTATACTAGTGATATCATCCAAAGCAATGCTGGTTTAGCACTCTGAACAACCCTTATCTCTTCTGAGACTTGTTTCTCAGCGGAGAGCTGAGCTTGTTTCAACAGAGAGTCCTTTAGCTCTAGCTGTCCTGCCTTTCACAACGCATTGACCCAGTGGCATGCGGCTGTCCTGGCACATCTCAGCTGGAGATCCTGCGGGGACGGGGCTGACAGCTCTGGCACTGCAGCCTGGCGGGGAAGCTGGCTGGGGGGGATGGAAGGACTGCAGCACGGTACCCTTTCGCCGTCAAGCTCCTGTGGGGCTGCCAGCCCTTGCACCCTGCACAATGCAGTGCTCCCAGGGTTGTGAGGTCATATGGACTAAATGCTAGACTTGTCTGGTGTCGGCAGCAGGAAAAAGGCTAAAACCTTTTCTTCCTTTCCCTGCTGAATTAATTGTTGGTATGTGAAGTACTTCCTTCACACAGAGAGTATACTATTGAAATGGCTGAAAGGCTGAAGCCTAACGTGGGCAGAAGTGCAATTTTTCTTATTATCTGAGGTTGGCAGACGTATATTTACAGATGAATCAACTCAGTTTCCTAGGCAGAGAGACAAATCAAGTCCCTAGAGCTTCACGCTATGGGAAATGCTTTGCAAAGTGTTCCAAGTAGTCCTTTATCAAATAGCACTGTGGTTTTGAGCCAGCAGCTCCTCATCAAAGTATTGATCTTTTCCTGGCATTACAACATCTTGTTGAGATGATGACATAATGTTTCCAGTGGAGCCAAGGACACCTCAGCCCCTCTCCAGACACACTTGAGCACACTGAAAAGAGCAACGAGATGCAGAGTGCTGACGAATAGCCCTTTGCCTTCAAGAAAGGAGAACCTGAATGCAAACGAGGATTTATTAACATAAATGCTTTTTTCACATTTTCAGACAAATGAAAACAAAAGCAATAAGCTTCAACTTTCAACCCGTCTCACAAAACACAACAGAAGACTTCCTAAGCTAAGTTAGATACTGAAAGGTTACTGAACAAGAGAGCTATGAAAAACACCATGGCCAAACCCAAAGCCTAATGAAGGCAGTTTTGTCCTAGATCCATCATTTCTAAGCACTAGATGAAAACTGACTGTTCTTTCTGTACCATAATAGTTTTCTCATTAATTTTACTGGTTTTGAGCATACTGCCAACTATTAGCACTCAGATAAAGTGGACATTTTCTTCTATTGTGCAGTGTGTAACAGAGAGAAAATTGTAATACTATAAAGAACTCATATAGCTGCTGCTGTGGTGATTTATTCCTTCACTGCTCCCGTATGTTCACACTTCAACTGGCTAATTATTTAAGAGCTATGAAGAAATTGCCTGAGTTACTTTTTCCTAAGGAAAAGGCCCCAATTCAGACCCCCTCTCATGAGGTATGTTACAGAAGGAGCCAGCCCTCCTGACTTCTCTGTGAAGAGACAGAACACATTTCCAGACAGTGGTTCAGATCTTAGCTGGACTGAAAACTATGCAGAGGTGGCCCTCTGTCTTCACCTACACAAATACAGGAAAGCTCATTTTTAGACACAGAGATTTAAATAAATTTGTTCCATTAAACTTCCTCTTGCCACAAAGAAAAAAAATCCCTATTCTTGGTGATAGTCCAACAAAACCATGGTTTAATTTGATTTCTATATAAGACTAAGCATCTGTATCTAATGTGCATTCATATATACACATATATACATATGCTATGTCTAAAACAATGTAATGTAATTGTTTCTCTATTGTAGAGAGTTTAAATAAGACAAGCCAAAAGAGAAATTAATAGTAAGAAGACATTCAGAAGGGAATAGCTTTGAGAGCAATTCATAGGTTGTACAGCCCAAGGGACTCTTATGATCATCTCCTCTGATTTTCTGCACAAAGAACATAGATTTTTCACACAGTAAAAACCTCAATCAAGCCCAATGAATTGTAGCTGAAGTAGAGCATATTTTTCAGCAAGATATTCTGTCTTGACTTAAAGAACTAAATTTATGGAGAAGCTCCAACATCCTCTACCCAATGATGCAATTGCTGGCCATCACTCTTTAGATAGCATTTCCCCTTAACTTCTTCTAATATTAATTTCCAGCTATTAAATCATGTTATGACTCTGCTGTGTTCTCTCTGCTGCGTAGTGATTGCCATTGTCATTATTTGCCACTCTTCATTTTTGCCACCTACAAATGCATGGCACCTGTGATTTTGAATTTTTAGAGCATTAGTATGAATTTTTGGTTAGTGTTATCTGAGAACTGGTACAAACAGAAGGGTACCACATACAAATCAATTTAAATCAGACAATAAAGATGGTATGGGATCAGCTTGATATTAATAATATTAATAATTCTATTATTATTATTAATGTGGGAGCAAGAATAAAGTATGACATGAACTATGAATTTAAGGTTTTATCATGCAGTATGTATAATTATTTTTTTTTCAGTATCAAATAAATTATAGTGGGGTGTTTTTGGTAAATAAACAAAGGTTTGTCTGGTAGAAACCTATCCATTCTTCCCTTGGCTACATTAGCTAGGCTAATATAAAATACTATCTCCTTGTACTAATCTTCCTCTCACAAAACAAAGTCAAAAAGGAGAAAACACAAAGGTTTTCAAGCTTCATTAGTATTTCAATATTGTTTCTGTCCTGCAGCCCATGGCTGATTTTCAGAGTTAGAGAGAATTTTGAAAAACGATGCATAACATATTTATTTCCTCTGGCTACTTGTGAAATCTTATTTTAATGACCATGCATACTAGAATTATTACCACTATACTTCAGGATTTCAGTAGAAGAGATTAATACTTTGAGCTCTTTCTATTTAAAATGGCTTTAACTTCCGAGAAGCTCCCTGTGATTGCCTTATCATTTTCTCTTCAAAACTCAGGGACTCTCTGGTGGTTTTACGTCAGTATTCTTAGTTCATTTCTTGCACTAAAATTGCCAGTCCTGAAACAACTGTCAAGACCATTCAAGAGAAATTGCAAATTTTCATTTCAAGGTTTAGAAGCTAAGCTGTTCTTTCTTTTATTACTTTACAAGATGATGCTACATGCCATGTTATACAAGAAAGTGATATGAATAGAGAAATACTTAATTCTCACTTTTTAGTCTGAGTTTTCTTTTTTCCCCTTAGCTGAAAAACTTGTACTATTCCTACCACTTTCTCAAAAGTAGCAAGGTCTAAAAAGAACAAAACTATGCAGGTTCTGATTTTTTTCCAGTTCTACCAAAATTCTTAAATTTGGGAAAACATTTATCATCTGCAGCTAACGAGTAGTGAATGCATCCTTGGATAAGGAGCAGCAATGCTTTAAAGCAAATGTATAAAATACTTTGTTACCTTTATCATGTCTTTTCACCCAAATATCTGGAGTTACTCTCATTTTCTTTGCAATATAATTTTGCTTATTTCTCACCCAAGCTCTCAGCCCCTCTGTTTCTAAATCGTACACCTTCCCAACACTCTCACTAGTGAAATGGGCAGCTCGGCCAACAGCATTACCGCAGGAGCACTCAGCAACTCTTTTCTACTGAAAGTTGTGTTGGAAGGATCCTGCTACTAGAACTCCAACCGCAGTATCTTCATTATACCCATCACTCTTGTTTACCATTGCTTCATTCAAACAAAAGCATACACAACCACAAAAACAGCAATAAAAAAAGTCAAGTAATAAAGAACAGTTAATGAGACCTGATACAGACATACCTCTAAAGTAGCAAATTCCATTACTCTTTAAGAAAAAGAAAATATGATTTTGATACAACTCACTAACTATAACTATAATGTATTATACTGAAGATATTTCTGGAAATTACATCTATGCAACACACTGCAAGGCAGTATGAATTTATGTTCTATCCTGTATTTGTCATTCACCTTACACTACCTGAACTCACTCTACCACTAATCCTTTTCTATAGAAATTGTATTAACAGGATTTCAATGCTGAAAGTGTGTGGAACACTAAAAAAGAAGAGGAGAAGGCTGTTTTCCATTTAAGTGTACATTTCAACTGCTATGCAGAGGAACTAAAAAATGGATTAAAAAGCAAACAGTGAAACTTAATTACCTCCTAATATACATTTGGATCAAAGAGAAATTAATTGACAGAGAAATGGGGTTGACTAGCACAGTAAAGGCTTTGCTATCCTCGAGAAACACCAACAAAAACTAATCCCTCACACAGACACAAATGACATGAAAAAGGCACTAATGGTGGCTTTGAGGCATGAAAAGAGAAGTCAGTGCTAGACTTAGATACAGAGATCCAAGGAGAAACCACAAAGGAATTTTAGAAAAAAACATTGGTGATGGAACTAGGTGGTCAAAGACTAGAGAAAAAAAAACAAACAACCAAACAACAAAACACCAAACCCTGCAGCAGTCAGTCATGAAGACTGTCAGAGAACAGATTTATGCTCTCAAGATAAACTGTAGATATCAATTAACACAGAGCTTGGTGAGTTCTAACACTTGAAAATATTTGCTGAAGATAATCCATCAAAATTTCTGTGTGGTATCATGTCTCAGTTCTTCTTACATACATGGGAGGACTTAAAGATTCACTTTTAAATAGCATTTTTTGACCAAAAAATGGAAGGGGCCAAGGACATGACTGATGCCAGTGGCATGCCAAATGCAATGTCTCTGTGCTGAATACATCTTTTGAGAAACTTCGTTTATAACAATGCAGCAAATAGGAGGAGAAACACAGACTGGCCAGGGAATGAATTAAAGGGAACATGTCTTTTATAGACTTTTATAGGTCTGGAGGTTTCCAACACTGATGAAGTCTCAAAGATCTACGTAGAAATTTGTCAGAGGTTGTTATAAACCACAGGTCAGAGCAGGTCAGTATCAGCAGTCACAGAAGCTGCAGGATAACCACAAAGTAAATAATGCTGAGAAACACTTCTCTCCATGCCTCGTGCATTTCCTGAAATTTGAGATGAAGTTGTCCATTAGAACCAAAATGACCAAAACTGAAAGGTTGAACCAAAACACCTAAATCTGCTGTTCAATTCCTTCTTAGAGTTACAAGACACTTTGTTTCAGGTACTTCCTCTGAAAAATTCAGTAACACAAACTTGAAAGGATGAAAAAAATTGAGGCTGCTTAGCCAGATGAGTGTATCTGTTCTAAAAAGAAAGCTAAGGGACCTGAGAGCCCTACTCACTCTCATATTACGTGCCCAGATCTGGTTTTGCCCTCCAGTTCATTAAGATACTAGGTTGAAAAAAAAAAAAAAGCAAGCTCATTTGTCGATTCAGATGAAAAGTTCCAGACACCCACCTTTTACGTTCTGCCCTATTTCATGTCCAGTTTTTAGATTAAAGCAATAGTAGACATTTTTGCTATTTGTTATGACTTTGGAAAAAGAAGTGGTTCTGTGTCTGTTCCAAGGAATTGCCTACTCTTACTGACTTTACAAAAATGGTATTGCCTACTTCCTCACCAAGCCACAGTACTAAGCAGGCCTTCTGGTACCTCTAAAGCTCTGCCAATAACTCAGGAAGATCTTTTTAGCCTCAGGAAAAATCAATTAATGCTACAATGATTTTGCTTTTCACCTTGTTCTGATAGCAAGTTAAATGTGAAGTTTGGAAACTGATTTGAATTGTATAATTTAAAGAAAAGAAATTTCTATCAGCAATGAACAGTAGAGAACTATCATGGCTTAGATCAAATACGCATTGATTTATTTCTCTGTGTTTGAGGTTCTGTCATGCTGCAATGCTATGTTTGTATTTCCTGTATGTAATGGAGGCATAATAACATGGAATTTCAAGGAACTAGAGGTCTATTGCAAAGAGGACTTACTGCTTTTGCCAGCTTCTCAGTCTTCTACCCAAGACTTCCACCTCTGAGTCATTTAAGCCTCAAGTGCATATTGCATCAGACTTCAGGAAAAAGCAGTTTCATCCACTGGACTTCTGGTGAGCAGGCACTCAGAGTGCTGTTCCAGGCTATGCCCAACAGACGGTGACAGATTATCATCTGATGATGTGACACAGATAAAAATAAAACTAAAACCCTTCACCTAAAAATGCATGAAATGTTAACATGAGCGCTGTTACCAATACTTTAGTGAGTGACAGCTTTCGAAAGCTACCCACATTGATCGCTCTTCTAGAAGGAGAAACAAGAGACAAACACATTTACCCAGAGACAGCACATATTTGTGCTCTTTTGTGTTTCAGTCTTCTTTCACTGTTACTGAATACAGAGTGTGAGTGTGCACAATTCCATACGTGTGTGCTACCAGTGTAAGTGTATTTTGGCAAGTTCGCTCTTACTTTCAAAATCTTGTTCAATTCATGTGCAATAGGGAAGGCCACTTACAGACACTTACAAAATGCTATGATGACTGTCCATTTGCAATGATGACTCCTCCTGGCCATTACGCTGTCATGTTGATTCCTTCCCTCTTTTTTCCTCTCCAGTTTTCTGGAGAAGAATTGCACTGCACTGAAAGAGCTGTTGGGACGATGTGATTTGCTGGACCATTTCTAACCTCTTTCAATCTAGCTATTGAAATCTAGCTATCCCTGGTCCTTAGCATCCCTGTGTTCTTTCTTCCATGGTTCTACATTACTACTTCTCCCATTTATATTACCTTGCCCCGTATCTTTTTGTCACGAAGTACTCGACCCTCTGAGAATATTGCCTTCCCTAGTATAAGTGGCACTCTCTGTTTTTACTACCCTTTTCTTTTTGTGCAGAATGCTGGTTTTGTGTTAGCTTGCTCATTTTATTTTAATGATCTGCTTCTTCCATGATATCTACAATAAAGTAGATGGGTACAATGGCGCGGTAAAAAAGCATGTGCATGGACCAAACAGAAACAGTGATCAGCCACCACAGAAATCCCTGTGTGCTACATTCAGAAGCATTTCTAACAATTTGTTAAAGCAGTAAAAATGTGCAGAAACTAATGCTCCAACACAGAAGTGGCTCATTTGAATTCAGTTTATTTTCTTTTCCCTAGTGATTAAAGCAAACAAAAAAAATGTACGTAGAGAAACAGTGTTGTTTGCTTGTAGAGTAAGTCAGCTTAAATCACACCTCGCTGTTGCATCTACATTGTAGTGTGTTGCTGACACAGCGATGTAAGGATAAGCATGAAAAAGCACACTCCCTAGCTTACACAACTTTATCAGCAAATCCTCCTGGTGTGAGTGTAGCTAAGTTAGCAGAGGACTACTTTTGTCAGCTTAGTTAATTTTGTTTAGCATCAATCTATACTTCCCTGTGCATCATCAGAAAAGCTTCTTTTTCCAAAATACACTGCACCTCCACTGAAAAGTCTACCTGTTTAACCCTATCAGCACAGGTATATTAGCAGCTGTCTAGAACAGATGAGCTGAAAAACAATTTGATATAACCGAATGTCTCCTGAAATGCATATATAGCTCACCAGCTACCACACTAAATAAATATCTCAGTGTCTACTTTGTTCAAAATATTGCTGGTGCAAGCTACAGCACCCCTAATTTTGATCAGCCAAGAACATGGCTACACTTCTACATTTTAGTACATACAGAAACTTCCTGGGCATCCTCAGTACCATTTACTGACTCTATGGAATTTTGACAAATGCCCAAGAAAATTAAAAGCAATGAAAAAAAAAGAAAAATAAAAGCCCAGAGCCCACAAACCTCTCTTTAGCTCAGCACATTATTTGCCCATGCTGGCAACAAACCTCTTCCTAACTATAAATTCTTGCATACAACTTTGCATGAAGCAAAACAAATACTGCAGTAGGTTTTTTAATATTTCTTCTTGGTCTGAAGTAACAAAAATTCCCAGGCAAGTGGTAACTGAAATATTACTGCAAGTTTATACTGCACTCCCAGTAGGGCAGACCTTAGTTAATACAGCTAGACAGACTTTGAAATAGCTAGTTCGGATGTGTGAAGCTGTGTAACTACAGTTAAGCACAACTCAACATTAACCAATGTCCCAAGTGCTTATTTAGAGTCTTGGGAGTGTTTCGAGGCTATGTGAATTGGCTGCAGTCCCAGCGGTGACGGCAGGGTTGTTATTCTCCTTGAATTACAGCACCTGAACACTGGCAGATCTCCTTCTCAAACACAATGAAGAAGTTGACAGCTGAATCTGTGTATGCCCTCAGCTGCCCATATTACATTTCTGTAACCAAAAAAGTTAAACAGGAACACTGCTAAAATGCATGGTTAGACCATCTTCTCCCTCTTGAAGTACTGTATAGCTGTGAACTCACATTCTTCTGATACTCTACTAACACCATTTTATAAGTCCTTTTCAAGGACACAGTCTTTGTGGTGGGATCACCTTAAGTGATGGGCATAAAGAATTGGACCTAAATTACCTGATGGGGTCTTGAAAGGTTCCTCCTTCCAAATCCCTTCCATCTCCAGATCCTTGGTAACACAGACTTGTGTCATGGATAAAATAAAACACAGAATAAGGAAAAATATGCCAAAGTGAATGAAAAGGGAATAAAAACATATATTAATATCATATCATATCAATATAATGAAAGCTAAACAATATAGCTAACTTTGCACTGACTTTATTATGCAATTCAATAAAACCTCCACTTCTAAAATGAACCAGAAGTTCCGCATGGCTGCACTGCACTGACACAAAAGTTAAATGGCGTTACTTCAGGATTCAATTCATCTTTTGCAAGGATGACAGATGGCTTAGGCTATCTAGGCTGAAGCTAATTAAGCTTTCCTTTGACAAATATTAACAATGAACAAATAAAAAGAACATAAATATAGTTTCAACATCCATATTAATACTAATGATAGAATATATCTTTTCTGGATTTATCACATTTTGACTGTCACAACCAAAAATACCTCATTCTTATATTCTAACAGCAAGAGGTCTAACTTAATCTAGCTAAGACCAAGCAAAGTTCCACTCATGACCTTGCAGGTTTCATATTCACTTTAGCTAATAGATGTTGTTCATATTACATTGTTTCTTGTGTATTCTATTAAAGCTGCTGATACTCAAGGTCATAATGCATTACAAAGAGCTTACAGGTCCAAAATCTCTAAGAGGGATCTTGAATAGGACATGACCCACAGTGTAGAAACAGTCCAGGAGGTTCCTGGAGTGAGTGGAAGGTATCTTTCTGACACAGCTGGTGAGTGAGCCAACTAGGGAAGGCGCCCCGCTGGACCTGTTGCTTGTGAACAGAGAAGGACTTGTGGGTGATGTGACGGTTGCAGGCTGTCTTGGGCATAGCGACCATGGAATGATAAAGGTTTTGATTCTCAGAGTAATAAGGAGGGAGTCCAACTGCCAACTTGGACTTTGGGAGGGCAGACTTTGGCCTGTTAAGGAGCCTGGTTGACAGAGGCCCTTGGGAGACAGTCCTGAAGGGCAAAGGATTCCAGGAAGGGTGGACACTCCTCCAGAAGGAAATCTTAAAGTTGCAGCAGGCTGTCCCCACGTGACGAAAGACAAGCTGGTGGGGAAGAAGACTGGCCTGGCTGAAGAGAGAACTTTGGCTGGAACTCAGGAAAGAAAAGAGAGTTTATGGCCTTCGGNAGTGACAAAGGATGAGGAAAACATAGAGGTACTTAATGCTGCTTTTGCCTCAATCTTAAACAGTAAGACCAGTTGTTTTCCAGGTACCCAGCCTCCTGAGCTGGAAGACAGGGATGGGGAGCAGAATGAAGCCCCCATAACCCAAGGGGAAATGTTTAGTGACCTGCTACACCACTTAGACACACACAAGTCTATGGGGCTGGATGGGATCCACCCAAGGGTGCTGAGGGAGCTGGTGGGAGTGCTCACCAAGCCACTTTCAATCATTTATCAGCTATCCTGGCTAACCAGGGAGGTCCCAGTTGAGTGGAGGTTAGCCAATGTGATGCCCATCTACAAGAAGGGCCTGAAGGAGGATTTGGGGAACTACAGGCCTGTCAGTCTGACCTCAGTGCCAGACAAGATTATGGAACAGAACATCCTGAATGAGATCACGTGGCACATGCAGGACAACCAGGTGATCAGGCCCAATCAGCATAAGTTTATGAAAGGCAGGTCCTGCTTGACCAACTTGATTTCCTTCTATGACAAGGTGACCCGCTTACTGGATGAAGGAAAGGCTGTGGATGTTGTCTACCTGGACTTCAGTAAATCTTTTGACACCGTTTCCCAAAGCATTCTCTGGGACAAACGGGCTGCTCATGGCTTGGACAGGTGTACGCTTCACTGAGTAAAAAACTGGCTGGATGGCCAGGCCCAGAGACTTGTGGTGAGTGGAGTTAAATCCAGTTGGTGGCCGGTCACAAGTGGTGTTCCCCAGGGCTCAGTACTGGGCCAGTTCTCTTTAATGTCTTTGCCAATGACCTGGATGAGGGGATCGAGTGCCCCCTCAGTAAGTTTGCAGATGACACCAAATTGAGCGGGAGTGTTATCTGCTGCTGGAGGGTAGGAAGGCTCTGCAGAGGGATCTGGACAGACCCAAGGGCTGAGGCCAACTGTATGAGGTTCAACAAGGCCAAATGCCAAGGGCCACAACCCCAGACAATGCTACAGGCTTGGGCAAGACTGGCTGGAAAGCTGCCCAGCAGAAAAGGACCTGGGGGTGTTGGTTGACAGCTGGCTGAATATCAGCTGGCAGTGTGCCCAGGTCAATGGCCCTGGTCAAGAAGGTCAAGGGTATTCTGGCTTGTATGAGACACAGTGTGGCCAGCAGGACTAGGGCAGTGATCGTCCCCCTGTACTCAGCACTGGTGAGGCCGCACCTCAA
>VXBL01002370.1:486640-547463 GCA_013400195.1 Aramus guarauna | reverse complement strand
GGGCCCTGTTGGAAATTTGTTTTTTTTTTTTTTTTTTTTTTTTTAATGATGTGGAGAGGATTGTTGTTGCTTTATGTTTGGGTGGATTCCCATCATGGTCATTCATAGAGCAGCTGAAGGAAAAGGCAGATTCTGTCTGTCTGCCAAAATGGAAAGTGATGCCTGACCCTCATATGAGTGTAGAGCAGGAGAGAGCAGAGACTTTACCATGACGTATGGCATACAGTCGTGTAGAAAGACTGGTAGTGGACTGACTTCTTGATTTACATGGAATCACATAAAAATTGATAGAGTTTATAAAGCACTACCCTCACAGTCATCTCTAGGACTAATTTCACCACTGTTACTCCTGCCCCTGTAGTATAATTCTAAGCCTCTCTTACAATTTGTTATGACTGCAGTCTTTTTGGCTTGGTTTTATCTCAGGTTTCCTACGGTCATATTTATTTATATTTATGGTCTGCAGATAGCTTTTGATTTGTCAAGAGGGCATGTTTGTCTCCTTTTATGTGGTTTTTAGTACAAGTTTAGGTAGATGTTAATGTTGCATGTGATTTGCTCCTTTTGCAATCAAAGTATTTTGTAGTAATAATTTCCATTATGAAGCCACACCTAAATCTTGATGTGCTTTCTGTGGAGTTTTGTTATGAAATAATTTTGTAGCTGGAAACTGGGAGGAAATGAACTTTTAGTTTGTAGAGAGTTTTATTATTTGCACAATAACATGCTGGTTTGGAATGTTAGAGATTGTAGTGAATAAATTGTCTTTGGAAGATTATTTATTTTGAAGTATTTGTTTTTAATACTCCCATGGCTTTTATTCTCTAGCATGCCATCTTTTGCATTTTTGTTTAAATTTATCAGCCTTGTACTTCAGTAAGGGTTAAGAATTGACTGGTTGGATTTTGGGTGATAAGGGTACATAGAAGATTCAAACTCTGCAGGTGTTTGTTTAAGAATATTTATTTTTTTGCAAGAGAGAAATGAAGAAATGATAAACCAGAATAGAGAATGAATTTAAAAGCAGTGTAGATTCTTATTGTGGAGTTACATTTTAATTTTTTTTTTCTTGTTTTAATTCCTGGTTGGAAAAATAAGTCAGCCAAAGTTCTCAAGGCCTCAAAAAGAGCTCCTATTTGGCAAATCTGTGATTTTTATTAAATTACTCTTTAGTATACACTTCAATTTCAGCTTCATTATTTTTAGTGGTATGTGGGATTCTTTGAAATGGAAAAACTGTTGGAACAATTCAGTTCTGTTTATTATTGACTATTTAATGCACAGAAAAACATCAAGTGGTTTATTTTTATGATAACTTTCTTTTCCTTTAGTATTCAACATGTGTATGGAGCTCAGCATCCGCCTTTTGATCCATTATTGCATGGAACGTAAGTTAACTTAATATTTAAATATTCCTCTGTCTTCTCTCTTCTTTTTCTTCCCTGGTGGCTATAAAGCTGATTGTTAATCTTCCTTTTTCAA
The DNA here is from genome assembly GCA_013400195.1 of Aramus guarauna. NCBI lineage: Eukaryota > Metazoa > Chordata > Aves > Gruiformes > Aramidae > Aramus > Aramus guarauna. The sequence goes on along the minus strand of VXBL01002370.1, from coordinate 545,981 downwards.
TTTTTGTCATAATCTTCTAATCTTCTAATCTTCACTTCTCTAATTTCGCTTTTGTGACTTCCTGGTGCTTGCAATTGCTCCTTATTTGTTGGAGCAACAAATCAGCTCTTCAGTTCTTGACTAATATAGATTGCCAACTTTTATTGTCTGTTTGCAGTGTCTTATAAATTGGAAATTGTATGGCAAATACTACCTTAATTTAGCACACGAAGCCTACAACTTAGGTGTAACTGGCTTTCCTGCGTGCATCTTTCTATTGATGGGCTGCCTTTATTTGTCTATCTATAAGACAAAAGAGTCAGGTTGTGGAGTAGATCATTTTGAGGTAAAGGTGGGCATTTCGCTTGTGAGAAAACAGTAGGAAGAATAGATTTTACAGTGATTTAAGAGTTTATTATCTTAGATCATGATTATCAGATACCAGAACAGAACATGACACTGGCAATAGTATGTTAAACATCACAAGTAACCAAATAAATTTCATGCTGATAACCCACAACTAATGCAAGTGAATCTCCTTATGACTGAGGTGTTTAGCAAAATGCTACATTCTGACAGCCAGTTTTTGTATTTTGCTTTATTGTCTTTTTTTTTGTTGTTTGTTTTTGAAAGACAGTTTGTTTTTAAGCTTTGTCAAGGACAAAGTTGTTTCTGGTTTGGTAGATTTCACAGTTGCTCTGAATGCTTTGAAACCAGCAATGCTGTTAAAACATTGGTGTATGTGAGAATTTGGGGAAAATAATGTTAGAAGGAAAAGTATTGGCTTGGAAGGAGCTCATACTTCTAGTGGATTTTTTTTTTTTTCCAAGGGCTGGTTTGAAATGGCACAAGAAGTAAACATGTGCTAGTTAATTTTCAGATGATACAGAGTTGAAGGCAGTTGAAATGTGTGACCTTGAGGACTGAAGAATAAGGAATGGGATGAATTGTTTCAAAATGTGGAATTATAGAGACCTAGTAACAAAAACTAGAAGCTTAGTGCTTGAAATGATGACAGAAGAGGAGAAAGACATTGCTGGTTTAGATAACAATGAAAAGTTGGGTGAAAGTGTTAATGTTGTAGCACCTGTTAGGAAAGATACTCCCTGTAATGCATGAGAGAAACATTACTGATGTTGTATGAAGACTGTGTGAAAACTTTTTCTGATTTATAATTCTGGCTGCTTTGTCTTAACAGAAGAAAGTTAAACTAACACAGGTGGAAAGACAGGGATGGTCAGAAAGGGCAATTAAATTAATGGCAGTAATTTTTTTTTTTTTTTTGAGAGCAGACTGGGAAACTCTGAACTTAATGCCATATTAAGCTGAAATCTGAAGGGAGGTGTGATTGCTCTTCATTGCTATAAGTGAGAACCAGTGCTAAGCTAGGGAGGGATGGTTGATTTACCTCTCTTATACTGCGTGTTAACAGAGGGACAAAAGGTTGGGAGCACTTAGACTAGTAACTAGGGGAAATATCTCTGCCTTTGAAAAGAGCAAAGTTCTGAAGCAAACCCATGCTGGAGTGTCTGAATGAGGAGGAATGATAGATCTAGTGAGTTTTAAGGTGAGACTTGATTTGTTTATGACAGTGATTGTAATATGTGATTGCTTATGATGACTTAGGAGTAGACCTGATGACTTGATTACTGCTCCTGTGTTGTTATGCAGCAACTGCATTAAAAGCCCTGAAATCTCTACAGAAGTTCGTGAAGCAAGAGAAGTGCAATGTGTCCTGTATTCCAGTAGTATTCTTCTTATTTGACTTGGGGTTGGATTGTTTGTTTGTTTGGGGTTTTTTTTGTTTTGTTTTTTAAGACAAGGGAAGGAAGGATTTGTTCAGCTTCTGCTCAAAGCCAAGAAGAGTCAGTTTTTTCCTGTCTTCATTCTCAGACATAATCATCTGTATATTGTCATGGGTGGATGTAGCAGTAACATGAGTGGAGGGCAATAAATTTTTACTACCTATATAATGTCAAGCATGGACTTTTCTTTTTGGTCCTATCCGTAGTGATTTGCTTACTCCATTACTAGTTCTTTAAATATTGTTTATTTGTTTTTGAACAGCTTGATAAAACCAGGTTCAAAGCCACCAACAACTCCAGTGAAACTAAAGAAAGTCAGCACCTTTCAAGAATTTGAAAGTAACACAAGTGATGCTTGGGATCTTGGGGATGATGATGATGAACTCTTAGCAATAGCTGCTGAAAACTTAAATACAGAAGTGGTCATGGAAACAGCTCACAAAGTAATTCAGAATCACAGCAAGCTACAAGAACAGCATAAATTTCAGGAAGAACACCTACAGGAAGAAAAACAAGTAGAATCTGCAGAGCTGACTTCAATTGCATGTGGTGATAATAGACTTGTTAAATCAGTCAGTGAAGGTCATGCATCAAGTTCATCAGGTGTGTTAAAAATGAAAAAGATGTTGAAAATCAAAGGGAGAGAGCTGTAATATTTGTCCTATAAGACATTAGCCCCTTCCCTCCTAACCTTTTCTTAATACCACAGGAAAATATTAGCAATAAGTTTTGATTGAGAGAGATACTGCATGCCATACTAAACTGTAAGGCATGTGTGTGAGAGATACATGGGTGAGGGAAGAATAATTAAAATTTTTTGTTTTCAGCCTTAATACATACTTAGTTTTGGAAGGAAGTTGTGCTATTGAATATATTTTAATGGTTAACTGCACCAAGATGTATGCAATTAATAGTATTCCTACTATTGTGAAAAATTGTTATTATAATGCTACTGTATAAAGTATATTGAAAAACTGGAGAAAACCATGCATGTGGACTGGGAATTTCATCCTTGTGTGATCTGGTCTGTGTTTTTATGTATAAACTTTGAAGTAACCAATTACAATGATTTTTTATTTTTTTTTTTTAATGGTGAGGGGGATGTTTCTATCTAGCTTTCAGTAGCACAGAGATTTTAGAAATCAATTAGCCTTGCTGTTAGTATGATCTCTAATTGATATGTGTTAATTGTGGAATACTGCTTGGAAGAGGAATGCTTCTCTTGCTAAATCCAAGTCATTTGAAGTCCACACTTGTGCTATACTTGAGCTTTCATTTTTCCAAAACATAATTCTGTTTTAACTTTACAGATTGAATTTAAGTTATTAGTAGCCTTCTCACTAGCTGAGGCTAACTGTTATGCTTCTTTTCCCCTTCAGATAATGCTAGTGAAAATTCTTCCATGCAGAGATCACAGTCCCTTCCACAAACTTCCACACCTCCCTTGGTGAGTGGAGTGGCAGACTGTAATACCTCAGTTACTCCTGCATTAACTGAAAGAGAAGCATCCCGATTAGACAAATTTAAGCAGCTACTTGCCGGCCCTCATACAGATCTTGGTGAGTATTTCTTGAAAGTTCTATGAATTACATCTGAATTATTCTTTAACTATAACATTTTCCTGTTTGATGTACTGTTCTGCCTGATGGTTTAGTTAGGATCTAATCCTTTCAGCATTTAGAACTGATCTTGCAAAAGAAAGAATATAATTGAATGCTTGTAGTAGTCATGCTTGTAATATGCAATTTGCATGTGTTCTGTTAATGTGTAGGGTGTTAGATGGCTTCTTGTTCTCTTCTTTCTCACATTATTTCTTTCTACTGGACTAATCTCTGGAGAAAAAACAGTATAATTAGCTGTGCCTAGTGTTAATATCTGATAATGGAACAGCATGCAGTATAAGAATGATTCTCACGCTTAGAAATACGAATGTGAAAAACAGTGAGATGTGGAAGTGTTACTACTCATCTACTCAGTGAGCATGCTTCATGTTGAGACTGATACTGTAGTTCTGCGTCTCATCTGTGAATGCTGACAGCATGTTAATGTGAAAACAAATGAATTGTCAGATAACTTGACTGTTCCCTTTGTGCACTGGATTTTAACTGCTGAATAGTAAATACAAGTGCTAAGAGGGTACCACAATCAAATGGCTTTGTATCTCAAGTGAAAATCTGGAGGAATTAGAAATAGTATACTGCTTTTGGAGAACTTGGCTGGTTACTTAGAAGTAGGAGTTTACGTCAAAATAATTGATAAACAAAATGGCTTTGAATTAGACCATTCTGGAACATATCTACGGGAAACTTTTATGGAAGGAAGTAGAAACTACATGTTTGCAGTTCCTGAATTGATGCTTTCCGGCTCTGTAGTTGTCATGAGACTTCTTCAATGTAATATAGTTCATACTGTGGCTTTTTTTGGTCTTATTGTGAGATTGATGCTAGCGAAGTAGAACTGTGGAAACAATACTAACTAGATGAGACTTGACACACTTATAAAATACAACTGTGAATAAACTCTGAGGTGTTAAATTACATATTTTATATAAGCTTGAAAATGATAATCAAATATCAATTTTTCTCCCTTTGATCTAACAGATGTTATGAGCTATGTGATTTGTGACTGACATGAAAACTAGTGTAACTCTTAAGAATATTGTAATGGTAGGAAACATTGTTTACATAAGGTTACAAAGTCAGAGGGAAGTCAAAGTTCAATTTAAATCTATCCATTTCACTTCTGCTGTCTAATTAGAGGGGAATACTTTACCAGTAAATCAAATTTAGAGATTAAAATGAAATACTTTGGGAGTGAGAGAAACTTCCACTCTTATTAGGACTGCTGTTACCCTGACTATGGTGAGAGTTTATTTATGTTATTTAAACAAACTGATTTTGTTTTTTCCCCCCTATTGAACTTTCTAAGTCTCACACAGAAATATACATAGAAATATCAAATTTGAGTATGTTACCCTTATATCTAATAAGTTCTCAATATTCTTTCCTGTAGATAACACGAAATAATCCCTTGTCTATGTCTGTTCATAGGAAGCTTGCTTTTTTCTTTTGCTGTACAAACTGTAATGAGTGCAGAATTTGAAGTTGTGTGAATTAGAATTTTAAGTCCAATTTTGATTTTTTGATACAAATATTTTGACTTTTTTATCTGGGATATATCTGGTAGCATTTACTAATAAATCTATAAGTAATTAATGTTTTTTCTTAGTAAAGAAATGAACTCCATATTGACAACAAGCAAATTCTTGATGATCATGAAGCTATTAGTAGTGGATCATATGTGATGGTAGTGGTCAGACTACATTAGATGTATATATTAGAGAAAGTGTGTGTGTATGCATGCATATATACATATACAAACATGTGCATGCATATGACCATGTGTACAGTTCATCAGAATCTGCTGTGGGGGTGTGTGTCTGTATTTTTGGGAGGTAATTGATTTAGCTCCATGTTACAATGAAGACTACATTTAAAAAGGATTCTTATAATGACAGTAGTAGCCTGGGAAACTGTTGTGGGTTGTGTGTGGTGGGGTTGTTATTGTTGTGTGGTGTGTTGGTTTTTTCTTTTTTTTCCTTTTTTTTTTTTCTTCAGAGTAATACTGAAAATGGACTAAGGTAGAACTAGGTAACAGGCTCCAAGCTGAGATTTGTGGTGAGTAATGAAGGGACAAGTAGCTATTCTGTTGCAGCTGGCTCATTGTCTTTGTGTGTGTGATGCTGAGATATGTGTGGGTCTTTGTTTTGTGGTAGATCCCCAGATAGCTGGGTTTTTCTTGTTTGTTTTTTTTGTCATGAAGTAATTGTCATGATGAATTGAATTATTGCATAGTTGTCTTGGAGACATTTTAGCGAATATTTCTGTTCATTTCTGCATGTGCGAGTGTTGGTTTTGCTTGGAAGTACTAGTAGCAGAAGTAAAGTATTTCTGTTGACTTTGTTTTCTTGTTGGAGCAAGTCCAGAGGAGGCCATGAAGATGATGAGAGGGCTGGAGCACCTCTCCTATGAGGACAGGCTGAGAGAGTTGGGGTTCAGCCTGGAGAAGAGAAGGCTCCAGGGAGACCTTAGAGCAGCCTTCCAGGGCCTAAAGGGGCCTGCGGGAAATCTGGAGAGGGACTGTTTACAGGGGCATGGAGTGACAGGACAAGGGGTAATGGTTTTAAGCTGAAAGAGGGTAGATTTATATTAGATATTAGGAAGAAATTCTTTATTGTGAGGGTGGTGAGGCACTGGAACAGGTTGCCCAGAGAAGCTGTGGATGCCCCATCCCTGGAAGTGTTCGAGGCCAGGTTGTATTGGGCTTTTGGTCTAGTGGAGGGTGTCCCTGCCCGTGGCAGAGAAGTTGGAACTAGAAGATCTTTGAGGTCCCTTCCAACCCAAACGGTTCTGTGGTTCTATATAGTTTTGCATATTGTTGAAAGACATTGTGGCAAGTCCTTTCAAAGCAATAAGTTAATCTGAAACAGTGTCATGCACATTTTCAATCTGAGGCTTTTCTCTTATCATTATGTGAGAAATCAACATAGACTAAGAATACAAATAATACAAGTGACCTTGAAATCCTTTCAGTCACACTTGAGTAATGATTATCCTATAAAGGCAGTGTAAAATACAATGTTAGTTTTGTATGTCAACTAGAGGTTGTGAAAGAGTGTGTTCTTTCACAAGACAACTCTCAAAAATCTGCATTATGCATATAAATTTGAAAGTGAAGATTATTTTAGCCATTGAAGTCCACTAATGGATTTTGGATTTGGGTTTGGCCCTTAGGTTGGATATTGTTGTGGAGATAGGTAAGTTCTATTGATCCTATAAAATTATACACAGAGCAAAATAATATACCAGGCATAGTCTGCAATTGGGATATGAATCCACTGGTAAATATTACATAAATATATAATGACAGAGCCATTCTCAAAGTTTCTGTGTACAGTTTTATTCAGCAGATGCTTACATACACAAATAGTTACTAGAGCAAGGCACAATCTGAGAACACAAAGTAGGAAAGAAATAAAAAAAAACCAAACCCCAGAATTCTAAGAATATAAAAGAATTAATTCTTTTAGGTTACTTAACTCTTATTTATGAATAAAGAGCCTGTTTCCATGGCTCAAAAGTGCCCTTAACTCATTTTTAATGTCTTGTAGAGCTGAACTAATCAACTCACTCTTGTAATTTATAATTGCCCTTGTAGTTCTGAGTCGTCACTTAAGCCTTCCTAACATACTTTACTTCTTTGTCCTGCAGGCATTTTTGTTGTTTGCGTGATAAACAGATGCAAATAATATGCCTTATTTCCATTTGACACTTTTTATTTGACTATTGCTATGCTGTTATTACCTCTAATATAAATGGGAAAGTATAATGTGACTTGGATGTCAAGAGTAGTTAGCTATATGAAAAAATCCCGGTTCCTATAGAAATGTCACTTCTAGGTATATGATTTGTGCTGCAGGAGAGAGGTATTCAAAAGCCCTGACAATATATCTTCAAGTAGTAATATAATGAAAAGAATGGGGAAATAATCTCATAAAGTTAAAATCACAAAATGAAAGCTGCTAAACAAGCTGAACCATGTTACAGCAAGAAATGTGGGCTGGTAGAAGGTGCCTGTTGTAAGAAGCAGTTTTGACTGGAGAGGGAGTTGAAGACTGACCTGTCAGATCGTATTGAGGTATACGGGGTGCATGTTCAGGAAGCAGGATAGAACTGGAGGTAGCAGTACAGCTATGATGAGGAGACAAGTGCAGAATAGACTGTAGGGCTTATGTGTCTGCAGAGCCGCCCGCTCCTGGTACTGCATGCCAGGTTATTCAGAGAGAACAATTTACACTAGCTGTTTTGTGCAATCAACCTGTGCTTATGCTTGCCTTGCAGTCAATTTGATGTAGATTTACTTCATTTCAGGCCTTGCCTTTCCTTGTAAGGGACCTTGGGTTACTGAATGAAGATTGGCTCTGTGCTTGCAGAATCTTTTGCAAACAATTGGTTGCTTTGGGAGGATGGGACTTTAACAAAGCAGTGTAGGGAGAGTGAGAAGAAATTCTCTTTCCTTCAACAGATCATTGTTTGCATATTTAAGAGGGACAGTACTGCTATGTCTATCTGGTCTACAATTTAAGTTCAATTTTATTAAATTTGTTAGACTTGTGTTTTCAAGCAGTCTTGTACAGCGTTTTAGGGAGCTGTTTGCTGTGCAAACACAGTGTAAGCAAACTATGCTGATAAAATCAGACTGACTTAACAAACAAGTAACCTCAGCATATCAGATGTATGATGGGTTTTGTAATATCAATTTAAAGAATAGCTTATTAAAGCACTTCCTTAACTCCCTGTATCTTCAAATCATCTAATCTGCTTTTTTACACACATATAGCTAATGAGTATGTAATTGGATGTCAGAAACATGTTTATTTAAATCAACAACCAACGGTAAGCTTGATGTACTGTGTCCTCTTCATAACATTGTGATGCTACTGTTATGCAACATAGCACGTTTATCAAATTTTTCAGTCAAAACCCCTCATTTCTTAAGACATTTTTCTGCATGTCAAACCTGAAAGGAGGTTGTAGTGAGGTAGGGGTCGGCCTCTTCTCCCTGGTAACAAGCGATAGGACCAGGGGGAATGGTCTAAAGTTGTGCCAGGGCAGGTTTAGGTTAGACATTAGGAAAAATTTCTTCACAGAAAGGGTTGTCAGGCACTGGAATGGGCTGCCCAGGGAGGTGGTTGAGTCCCTGTCCCTGGAGGTATTTAAAAGAAGGATAGATGAGGTACTTGAGGACATGGTTTAGTGGTGGGATGGCAAGGTTAGGTTAGTGGTTGGACTTGATGATCTTAAAGGTCTTTTCCAACCGAGATGATTCTATGATTCTATGACTTTTCTTTCTACTTAATCACAACATATTCCAAGTTGAACAAAATAACATTATGAAGTTCTAGCATACTACCTTTGTAAAAATAATAGAAATCCCATGAAAATGATAAAGCATTCCTGTCTTAATTTACTCATAGTACTGTATTCTATATTCACTTTCAAAAGCTCTATTTCTTTGCACTTCTGAAAAACTCATCTATTTCTCTTATTCATTCTAACAAAAATCTCTAAAAAGAAAACCTTTGCAGAGAGCACCACAAGCTGTGGAGTGGGGTGCTGTCTTTTGCTATAAGAGTTATGTTATGAAGTCTTACAGAGCATATAAATAATAGCTGAACCTTTCATTAATCTGATGGCAAGAACTAATTCTGTAATTTTACAGGAATTATGATTATCTCACAACAATAGCTGGTTGCCTCTGTGTACTACAATAAAAGAATTCTAGGGTCATTCTCTAGAAATTAAATTTAGAAAGAAAAATTATTAACGTGTCTTTTTTCCCTACCACAGTGGTCATATGTATTGTTGCAGCAACTTGAAAAGTGGGATTTTCCTATTTGTGCTTAGAGCAATTATAGTTTCTTTTATTTATGGTTCATAAATATAATAGTCTGTAACAGTAATCTATTATGTCCTTTAAAACTGTTTGTCAAACTGATGTTATTGAAGTTTCAATAACTTTACAAAACGCATTAATTGAAATTAACTTAAATTAATAAGGCTGGGAACAAAATTAATCATCTGCACTGAACTACAGAGCAATTTATCTCTATGCTCCTATTCCATCCACGTAATTTAGAATTTTATTGCCCCCTGCAGTTTTGAATTATCTGTAGTTGATCACGTTAGTGCTTATTCTTCTTCCAGTTTGTTGATATATAATGTAAAGTGAACAATATGTGTTCTACTGTTGCTTCATGTGACATCCCGCTAGTCATATCTATCTTAGAATCACAGAATGGTTTGGGTTGGAAGGGACCTCAAAGACCATCTAGTTCCAACCCCCCTGCCATGGGCAGGGACACCCTCCACTACACCAGGTTGCCCAAAGCCCCATCCAATCTGGCCTTGAACAGTTCCAGGGAGGGGGCATCCACAGTTTCTCTGGGAAACCTGTTCCAGGGTCTCACCACCCTCACAGTGAAGAATTTCTTTGCTGTATCTCATCTAAACCTACCCTCCTCCAGCTTAAGGACATTCACCCTTGTGCTGTCACTCCATGCCCTTGTAAACAGTCTCTCTCCAGCTTTTATTTCTATAGTTTCTTTTCAAACTATTATCACAGAAAGGTGTTCTCTCTCATTTGTGTTCTGTTCTAGTTAGCTTGTTATCTGCAAAACATGTTTGCCTTTTCACCTAATAAATAAGGCTAATAAAAAAAAAGGTCAGTACTCTACCAGTATGCTTTGGAACATCTTTTTTTTTAATTAAAAATCTTCTGAAAGAAATCAGTGCTAAGTATCCATAAATGATTCCTTATACTAATTGCTCTTTTGCAGGATTAGTATTTTGTCTTCTTATTCTCTACGGCTTGGTCTCATAACTTGTGGTTTCATGTAATAATCAGCATTTGTCCTGATTACTGCTTTAGTGGGATATTTCAATTTAAAGATATTAATTTATTATTTTTCATTGTAACTAGGTGATAATACGTTCTTGAAACAATTTTGAGAGGATTTTGCATAGTTTGTCCTTACAGGATGTGTTTTTCTTCTTTTGTAAAGATATTTGATCAACATAATCATTGCATTACATAATAAGTTGACATTTTTAACTACTTTGCTCTCTATTGGACCAGTTTTAAATTAATTTTTTTTTTTAGTAAACTTTCTTTTCTTCTGATTTTTCCTCTCTGTTTTCTGTACCTTTTCTGATCTCAGGTTTTGAGTATTCTGTTGTTTTGAGATTTTTTTCAGTTCCTCTTTTATACCTCCATTTCCTAGTATTCAAAATATAAGTTAAAATAATTCAGTAATTTGGGACTGTAACTCATGAAAGGTTGGGGCCCCCAACATGAGAATGACATGGAGCTGTTGGAGTGAGTCCAGAGGAGGGCCACAAAGATGATGAGAGGGCTGGAGCACCTCTCCTATGAGGACAGGCTGAGACAGTTGGGGTTGTTGAGCCTGGAGAAGAGAAGGCTCTAAGATGACCTTATAGCAGCCTTCCAGTACATCAAGTAGGCTTATAAGGAAGATTAAGACACATGTTTTACCAAGGCCTTTAGCAACAGGACAAGAGTACCAGTTTTAAACTGAAAGAGGATAGACTTAGATTGGATATATGGAAGAAATTTTTTATGATGTGGATAGTGAGACACTGAAAAGGTCTCCCAGAGAAGTTGTGGATGATGGGGCAGTGGAATGTGGAAGTGTTCAAGGTCCATCAAACCTGTATCTCTCCAATTTAGTGGCAAGAGTATTGTGGGGGACTGTATCAAAGGCCTTACAGAAGAACCGTTTATCTGAACACCACTCAAAAAGAAATGTGCTCTTAGTATGGTCTTTAAAACTCCTGTGTTATACTTGCGGCAGTATGTTGCTTTCAGCAAGACGTGGAGTTCTGTACTAATTCTCTTTCCAAATGGGTTTGATTACAGTGGGACTGTAACTTCATCTGATGCTAAGGGATTACTGTTTAAAAAAAAAATAAAAAAAAATCCCCAAATTATCATCCAAATTCCTGTGTGCACACAAAATTACCTTGGTAGTTACCACTAATTGATCCTTGGGGAAAAAAAGAGAATTACATAGCATTCTACTATAAATTGTGAAATTCATTAACTAAAAGTTGAGTTTTTTCATGTTGTATAAAGTTTTAGCAGAGTTTTTAGGAGATTGCGTGCCTCTTTCTGTATTGATTTGTGATCAACTGTTCAAAAATCATCTTTAAGCCTGAGCTATATGGTGGACAATATGATTCAGAGGGACATTTTACTCTGGGTGAGCAGGAAGAAATAAAGGTATTATATAATGAAGTATTCTTGCAGTTCTCCTGTGTTTGTGTGGGTTTTTTTGTTTTGTTTTGGGTTTTTTTGTGGGTTTTTTTGTTTGGGTTTTTTTTTTTTTTTTAAATTTATTTTTCTTTGATGCGCTATCTCCTTTTCTTTCCTGATAGCATCACGAAAGCTGAACATACACAGACACTATGTGCAATCTGCATTACGGTAGTAAAAGAGACTTGGATAAGAAATTCAGTATTCTCTGTGGTAGTCATGGCCTCTCTGTGGGAGCAGCCTTGCCTGCTTCCCACATCGTTGTGCAGAGACACAGCAGGGGAGGAACTTACGAGGAATGTCACCAACAAGGCTATTGAGAACTTTGAACTTTCTATGGGCCCTGAAATTTTTTAATATCAAGATTAGCAATTTACGTGTTGTAATGAGGAGCTTGGAAGCCAGTTTAGCAAGACTCAAGGAAGTATAATTCATCCTGTATGTTTTCTTGCCACTATCTCTTCCACTGTTAAATAGAAAATTAATTCACAGTTAGTTACTTCATTTGCAGCAACTTGAATTTGTGCATCCATTGACAAATTGGCATATTAATCTTTCTGCAAATGTTTTGCCTTGTTGTAGGAATTAACTGTCATCTCCAGAAAATGGATTGGTACTTTATCCCTCTGATTTCAGCTTCTTTTGATGGTGAAAAGAACCAGAACCTAAATTATAGTATGAAATTTTCATGATTCCCTGATCTTGCGAATACTTTCTGAAACATCACTACAGTCTGCTAAATATGTCTCCTTTGCAGGATAGCGTTCTTCACACATGCAAACAGATTATAATCTGATTTTTTTTATGCAGTATAACTGGAAATTGTTTTGCAATAGTGTGTAAGCTTCAAACATAACTTTAAAGAAGCATCCTTTGAAATTATAACTTAATAGTTCAGATTTAGATAATGCCTAGAAGAAAGACAGAGTTGTTACTAATTTTGCTGATTGCAAGATGTAACTGGAGAATTTCTTTAAAAAATACTTACATTTTCTTGCAATCAGGTCTTGCATTTAAAATGTTTTACTATGTGTATTGCTTTTTCAGCCTAATGCCTACGAAAATAGTTATGTTTTCCAGCTCAAGCTGGAACAGAGATCAGTGTGAATTAAAGGTAGAACCGTTGTAGTGGTTGGACAAGTACGTGGAAGTAAGCTTAAATATGAGCAGTGTTTTCTATAAAAATGTACTTCTGAAGTTTGAGTCTTGCTTTTATGTTTAGAAGGAAGTCCAGAACTGGAATGAAAAAAAAAAAATAAAATTGTATATATAAAGCAGTTACTGTTTGGGAAGGTAATCACAGTGGAACATGTTTCACTGTGCATGTTTGTGCTATGCTGCCTGCCTGATACTGATTATTGGTTAGATCTGCCATCACGTGTGTTGGCAATAACGGACATCTACTCTGGAGATGTAATGCATATTCGCAGTTAACCGACAAAACCTTACGTGGATTAGAGGTTATGGACTAGCCTATTGAAGGAGATTGATGTAATGGAGGTGGGAAATTAAGGAAAAGCTTTTAAACCCTATCCTGAATGTTAAAAAAAACCAACCCTGTAGCTCTTACATGAGTCTTTATTCCAATGATTGTATTGGAAATACTATGTTCAGTTTAGGTGTAGAAGAGGTTCTTTGACAGCCAGGTGTTTGGTCTTGGTTAATACTGACAATTAAGATGAGACTAAAAGGATTTCTCATTATACATGCTAGCAGTTTTTCTTTTTTTTTGTGAACTGTGAGCTAAGTGCAGCTTCTTTACCTCCCTTAGTGCTTGACCACAAACTGAAATTCAGCCTTGTTTCTTGCCTTTCTACATCCCTGAAACATATATGAGGAATGTACTACAGTCCCAGTAGTCTTCGCACTTCCAGTTGATGGGCAGACATTGGCTCTCCCATGAGGCAGGAAATACTGAAATTTCAGATGTCTGAAAGTGGCACAGAATTCACTGTGTTAATATGAACAGAAAGAGCCAAATTTGGTAGTTGAAAGGCAATCCTTAAACTATTTTGGATGACCGTGTCAATTCATTCATTTTGCAAGATTGCCTGCTTTTTTATTTGACTTTCCCAAGCTGAACTTGGAATGCATATGGAGGAGGTGATCTGAGACCTGAACTGTAGCTTGTTAGGTGTATTCCATGTGAAATTCTTTGCCTGAACAGGGTCCTCTTTATTCTGTACATCATGGAGTTTATCAGCAGCTTTCATGCTGAATTTCCTGCTAAAGGAAATTATAGCAGGAAAGGAGGTCTTTGCTTTTCTTATGTGGTAAAAAAACCAAAACATTTTAGGTAGACTTAGTGGTTTGGGGTTTTTTTTGTTAATGGGGAAGCTCTCTAGTACTAGGTCTTGTGAGTAATTGCATTAATTTTGTGACTCAGTAATCTAGACATGTATCTATTAATCCTGATTATTTTAATTGTGCATTTCTTGTACTATAGTTTCATTGTGAAGGACCAATGTCAGTTAGATTGCATATTTGAATGTAGATATTGCAATAGTGTTTTTTTTAAGTCTGGTTTGTATTGTAGGAGTATTTTCTTATTAATATGAAACTTTATAAGAAGTAGATTTATGCCTTGGTTATTTGTTCCAAATGCATATGAATATTTTTTTTAAGATAAAGGAATGGGGGATGGAACACCTCTGACATTGTCCAAAAATAAAGTTATTGGCTGTTCGCTTAAAACCTGGATTTTCCTGTGATTGGTCAACAGTCGGCAAAACTCCATCTTTTCCCCAAACAGGAGTAATAAATACTGTCTGTTTTTTCTAAATAATTGGGAAAATTGTCTCCTTTCATTAACTGGTATTGTAAGTGGTATTTCCTATTTTCCCTATTTCTCTATAGAGAGATACCTTAGGCCTGCTTGGAAGGTTTGTTAGAGACTGTTTGAATGGCTTTAAGGTAAAAATAAAACCAGTTGACGATGTGCGGAAATTGAGTGTTGCAGGAGAGCTATGAAAAACTATAATGCCATTTAAAATCCTCTGCTGGCATAGTTCTTATTAATTATTTTCCAAATTTACATTGTTGACTTCACTTGTTGCAATTCTTTCTTTAGTGGTTTTATTAATCTTCCTTTTGCCATAGTTTTCCTAATCTTCTGCTCACTTACATTTTTGTACCTTCTAACATCAACCTCACGTACTTCTGCTTCTCCAACTTTCTACGTGAAATAGCAGACAAGGTGTATTTTCCTACTATTTCCTAGCAAAGGACCCGGAAAGGGTCTTACCCTGTATTTACAACATTGGATTGGACTTTATTTTATGTTTTCTGCATGCTTTCAGAATAACTCTTTGTTCCATTGAGAAGATTAGGGGCAGTGTTTGCTTGGAAAAAAAAAAAAAAATTAATGAAGTGCCTAACAGAGCTATTATTCATTTTGGAAACCAGTTGCTGTGGTTGCCATAGTAATAACAAGCCCTCTATTAAAGCTATTTTCTATATGTACTGCCTGTATTATAACATGCTGTTGGGGGAGCTGCAGTTCTGCGAATCTATGCTCTTGAAAGAATTTTCCAGCTTTGTATAGTTAAATTATCCAAGGAATTTATGTTATAGCAACATAAACCATGTAAATCTAGTTTATCATATCTATCGTGGAGTTGTTCATGCAGGCCATCACTTCATGTAGATGTTTACAGTAATCTCAGTGAAATAACAGCTGTATCAAAATTGAATAATACATACAGAGAAATTTTGAACTCCTTTAATATTTCTTGACTTATTTTTTTATTTGTTTGTAACTGATAGAATGATGAGCTTGTAGTTCCAAGAAAAATACTTGTAGACTTGGTTGTTTCCCCTTGTGTGTTAGGTGTAATGGGTAATAGCTGTAGCAATAGCTGGTGGGGTTAGAAAGCTGGTAAATTAATGGTGTGTTTTCTTTGTAGAATGCCCCATGAAAGATTTATCGAATACGAAGAATCTTTAAATCTACTGTGGTAAAAGGATATCGTCCTAAGATTTCTTTTAGAATAATTGCTTTAAACTTTTTCTTCTTCAGAGAGAAGAAACATATCTGAATGTGTTGTAGTAAACCAGATAAAATGATTTTTTCCAAAATTAAATGAATTATATCAATTTGAAGCATTTGCATACCACATGATCCCTTCATAATAAGATATCCTAACACAACAGTGTCTCTGCAAAAAATAAATGCTGTCTCCTAAGCAGAAATGACAGTTGGCTAATGCTATCAAACAGAGATATTTTTGGTCTAAAATCAATGGGGATTTATAAATATTTTGATACTTATTGCTCACAGAATTATGTAAAATAATGAGGCAAGTGAAAGAGTAGCAATTGGGGTTCAGAGTGTTGTATCAGAAAATATCCTTTCACCCTGGGACAGGGCTTATAGAAAAGGTTTTACAAATACTGCTCTTGGGTCTGGCTAATTTGAGCTCTGAATCAATAGGTTAAACTTAATTCTGTGCTTGCATTATTAGCAGGTGATCATGTTTGTGATAAGGATGTTTTACAACCGCTCACTTTCAAAATAATTATTCTGGAATTTTAAGAAAACATTAATTATATTGAAGCAAGGATATTTTCGCAGCACTATCTTGATGGAAAATGTGTCTGATTTGTAGGTGGCATTAAAACTCCTTTGTAGAAATCCTGTGCTGGGGAGCATGTTTGCCAGCTCATAACTAGGACATCTAATTCCTTGGGAAATCTGCAAGGGGAAAGAGTTAGTATAATGAGAATAAATTGAAATTATGCTCTGACTAGAGAGAATGTAGCATTTCAACCAATGACAAATAGTTTAATGGTTAATTAGATATTAAATAGAGGACAAGTTTCAAATATAAGTGCAAGTACATTTCCTTGATACTCTCAAAGTCTTGGTTGAGGACGACTTTCTTCTGATGCCTTGGTTTAAAGTGTTACAAACTATGTGGTAGGCATATGTAGTCAAATAGTTTTTTTACAAGACAGTGATTTCCAAGTTTGAAACCTTCACGCGTGTACTGCTACTTTCTATGCAATAAAAATTAATAAACTCACTGTGTGGTTGGAGTCTGTGCCCTACACAGCAGAAATGTGGTAGCTTTAGATTTATTATTTATTTATTTTATTTATGGTTTTGTAGCTCTTTTATGTTCTCAACAAATTAATGTCTAGCTATTTGCTCCCTGGAGCGTGCTGTGTGTTACATATTGGCCCAGTATGGAACTTTCTTTAAAAAAAAAGTTTTTATTATGTGTTACATGGAGAAAATTCACCCTTAAATGGATTTTCTGTTACAAGGTAGAATGTGAATGTACTTAGCACTTCTCGGTGGGATAGGTAAATATTCCGTAGGAAACATGGGAAGAAAAGGGAAGAACCAGGTGTTTAAAAGAAAAGCTAATGAAAATTGGATTAAAAAAGTGTGATACTGTGGCAACTTAGACTAGAACTTTTAGTATTTTAATTTTGAGATAAAAATGTCAGAATGATTTAATCCTCCTCAGCTCCTTTTTTTAATTAAGATTCATGTGTCTTAAGGTAACCTGGGAACTTGAATGCAAGTATTTCAATTACATGTTATTACTTGATTTTACAAAGTGATCTGTTGGGTGATTTATAAGAATAAACCCTATCTTAAAACCAGTAATAGATACACTTGCTGCAAAAGGTTTGCATGTATTTAAAATAAAATGAGTAATTCATGTATTTTAACAGTATTATAACAGCTTCACTGACAATCTTTATGTATATCTAAAATGGTGCTTTATGTACGTTTCAATTTGTTCTTACCTTTCTTGTCACCAGAAGTATTTTTATTTTATGCTATAGTAGTGTTAGACTAAGTCTTGTAGGAGTGACTTTTTTCCTGCTTTTATGTTTGTTGTTGGGAAGGGCAGAATTCTTGGTTTTCTTTCCTCTTGTTTTGGTGTTGAACCATCAGAGGAAAGCATAACGTGAATTGATGCTTTAACAATAGCGATGCGCAAGGATCGAACCGTATGCTTTTGGGGTGATAATCATGAAAGCTTGCTACTATACCCAATAAGAATTCTTGCATGGCCTCTTTCAGTTGTAATGGTGTGCTGTTTGTCACTTTGCCAATGCTAGCTGAGCTCACTGTAGTGAAAAGTTAGGACTAGAATTTTATATGATTTTTGGACTAGTCTGAGATCCTGGAATTTTAGAGGACTGATACAGGACAGCAGTTAAGTGTTGATTCAGCAATGGAATAATCACATACTTAGGGCTAATGCGTTGTGATAGAATTGACTTAACTCTCAGATCTGCAATCACCTATCTGACAGTTTCTGTACTGAAAGCAATTACCGTACCACTTATGAAAGCAAAACCAGAAACAAAAGCCTTGAGAAAGTTCAGAAGGATCCTGTATGACCTGACAGCAGAGTAGAGGAGGTTATTGAATACAGTAGGAGGTTATTAAATGCAAACCAAAAGGTAAAGTTCTGTGTCAAACAAGGAAAGTAGAGCAGAATATAAATACTGTCAGGCTAAATGCATGGAAGCACTTTTAAAAAAGAGTTCAAGAAACAACTTGCAAAAGGTATAAAAACTAGCGTTAGATGCTTTTTATCAAATATATTGGGAGAAGGAGCATTGCCGAAGATTCTGTAGGCCTAGCAGACGATCCAGGTATAAAAAGAGCACCCAGAGAGGATAAGGCTCTGGTGGAGAAACATAAACAATAATTTAATTTGTGTTCAGCATTCAAGAACGTAGGGAGGTATTCACTCCCAAATCCTACGTTATGGAGAATTAGTCAAGAGGATCTGTTTCAAATAAGTGTTATGTTGTAAAACAAAGGTGTTTTGTCCTTGGTGTACACTTTTACTTCCATGTTCAGTGCTGAGATTTTCTTCCAGAAAGAGCAGGCTGAAACCCAGTCCCATAGGATATGTACATTATTGTTAGGAATTACAAGGTAGCTCAAGCTATCTGTAATTAAAGGAAACATGTTCATTGCAGAATAGCATCAGGATGAAAAATTATTCCTCTTGAAATTTGACATAAAATATTATTCCTTCTTTCCTTTTAACTTTTGAAGAATGACTCCTTACTTCAATGACTCCTACAAGTAGTTGTTTATATTTAGCCTAGAAGCGGAAGTTTCATTTGAAATAATGCCATAATTTAAATTCTCTTTGTCAAAACTGTCTTTGCTTGGTCCTGAATGTAGAAGGAAAGCTTAGCTGTATCACAGGACAGGAAGTTTTACTAGAATAAGCTATATTCCAATTGGTTTTTATAGTTCCTGTCTTTGGCCTTAAATGAGTTACTTAAGAGTAAGTGGAACTTTTGTCCTGGATGATTTGTCACTGATCTAATCATATGCTCCACGTTTCTGATTCTGACAGTATCCTTTCATGTTTTCTTGGTTTTGTGTTTTGTTTTGTTTTTTTTCTTTACATGGGTTGTTTTTAGAGGTTGGTACCTGTGTTTGTGCATAGATTTCTGTTTGGTTCAGGTTAAAGGAGGACGAAAAAAAAACCAGTAAGGTGAAATATTGGCTAGAGTTCAATGGGTTATAGAATTGAGAATGAGCAGTTGATGTTACTTGAAAGCAATAAAAGTAATTTCTGAGTTGCAATTTATTTTCTATTTTCTGCACATCCTGTGCTTATTACATGGTTTGTAAATGGTGTGCTTGTGTGTAACAGTAGCCAAAACTTGAAGCTTTAACAAAATTATTGTGTAAGGAAGTAATAAACTAATATGTAAGATCTGTTTCCTTTCACCCAGACTACCAGTTACACAAATAGGTCAGGTACCCAGTAAATTGTAGAATCCTAGAATGGCTTGGGTTGGCAGAGACCTCAAAGATCACCTAGTTCCAACCCCCCTGCCATGGGCAGGGACACCCTCCACTAGACCAACCAGGTTGCCCAAAGCCCCATCCAACCTGGGCTTGAACACTTCCAGGGAGGGGGCATCCAATTTTAGGGCCAGTTCTTTTTAATGTTTTCATAAATGAGTTGGATGTAGGACTAGAAGGAGTTGTGAGCAAGTTTGCAGATGACACCACATTGGGAGGAGCTGTTGATTCTGTCGAGGGTGGAGAGGCCTTGCAGAGAGATCTGGACAGATTGGAGAACTGGGCAATCACCAACTGCATGAGGTTTAACAAGGGCAAGTGCTGGATTCTGCAACTGGGAAGGGGCAACCCTGGCTATATGTACAGACAAGGCAATGAGGCGCTGGAGACCAGCCATGCTGAAAGAGATTTGGGGGTCTTGGTCAACAGCAAGTTGAACATGAGTCAACAGTGTGCCCAGGCTGCCAGGAAGGCCAACCGTATCTTGGAGTGCATCAAGTATGGCATTGCTAGCCAGTCTAGGGAAGTGATTGTCCCACTCTACACTGCGCTGGTGCGGCCTCGCCTCCGAGTACTGTGTCCAGTTTTCTGCACCACAGTACAAAAAGGACATAAAACTATTGGAGAGTGTCCAAAGGAGGAAGGCAACAAAGATGGTGAAGGGTCTAGAGGGGAAGACGTATGAGGAGAGGCTGAAGTCCCTTGGTTTGTTCAGCCTAGAGAAGTGGAGATTGAGGGGAGACCTCATTGCGGCCTACAGCTTCCTCACAAGGGGGAACGAAGGGGCAGGCACTGATATCCTCTCTCTGGTGACCAGTGATAGAACCCGAGGGAATGGAATGAAGCTGTGACAGGGGGAGGTTTAGGTTGGATATCAGGAAAAGGTTCTTCACTGAGAGGGTGGTTGGGCACTGGAACAGGCTCCCTGGGGAAGTGGTCACAGCACCAAGCTTGACTGAGTTCAACAAGTGTCTGGACAACGCTCTCAGTCATATGCTCTGATTTGGCTGGTCCTGCGTGGAGGCAGAAGTTGGATTCAATGATCCTTATCAGCACCTTCCAACTCAGGATATTCTATGATTCTATGATCTACAACCTCTCTGGGCAACCTGTTCCAGTGCCTCACCAACCTTCCTAATATCCAATCTAAATCTACCTTCTTTTAGTTTAAACCCATTACCCCTTGTCCTATCACTACACTGTGTGATAAACAGGGATTAAAAAAAAACAAACCATACTTCGTAAGTACTGCTCCACCAGTTCTTCTGCAGTATGATGCACAGTTAGAGATCACTTGCTTTTGAAGACTTGGGACCTTTGTTGTTATTAGTCCAATACTGGAGCTTATAATCATGTTCTGGGGTTGAGGAGAAATACTTAGTAATTTGTAGATGTGTTTAGTTAAGGCAAATATTCTCTCTTTTATTTAGTCATAAACTATAGGAAATACCATTTTTGAAGTGTTGTTCAGTTTATATGCTTTCTTTGCCTTTACTTGTTCTGACCGATTCCTGCCTTTTTGACTTTTAGAAGAATATAACCAGTGATACTGTTACCTATGATTTAGTGCTTGGTAGTTTGGGGATTTACTTGACATTGAATCATGGGTGGAATTGAAACTTGTTGCAGATGCGTTAGGGCTGCAGGCAAAGATCTAAGCTGCTGACTGCCCTGCTGGGAGGCTGAGCTAACTCCCTAGTGTGTGGAGAACTGCTGGAGGCGATGTGAGAAACTGCTGAACATAACAAACAACAGCGTGAGAAGCTGACAGAAGTTATAGATAGCGCCCTATGGGATGCCTGAATTTCGTAAGTAGTAAAGAGGGAATTGTGTGAGAAATGTCCAAACGGTGCCATTGGATGGAGGGAAACACTGGGGCCACTTTGGAAGGTGTGGTGTTACGAGACCAACAGTGCCTAGGTAATCATTTCAGAAATACAAAATTTTGGTATAGTTGTAGTGAAACTGAGACCGCTAAGGGAAGAAGTAATTGAAGTGTGTTGTTAATTTGGGGTAGAGAAAAGGAGGCAGAAGGATGGTGGAAAGAGAAGATCAGGCAATAGGAAGAAGGGTAAGGTACGCAACCAGGTGCTGTCTGGGGGTGCCTCTTGGGCAGGTTGTGCTTGAACATCGCAGCTGGAGTCTGACAACAAACTAAACCTGTTAACCATACAATACAAGTCAAACCTATGTCAGCTGCCAGGACAACGTAGGGGAGAAGGGCTTCTGTGACTGGCAAGGGACACATGCGTGGGTGAATCAAGAATCCTGTTATTACCAGCTTAGTGCCGCTTCCAGGCCTGTTGTGGAGCCACTGCCCAATAACAAGATGGATATTGAAATCTGATTCATGGTGCCTCTGGTCATTCACTACCAATGCTCTTAGACTGTGTGGTAGTTCTTGCTTTTGACAGTCATTGACAACTTGTAATATTAGAATTGTGTCTTGTCTGCTTTTATAGACTAGAAAGTTGGAGTTGCATGTAAATCAGATTAATGGATCCATTTTCTGCTGGCTTTGGGAAAATGGTGAAGTTGATATGACCTAAAACTGTAGCATATGAATTTATAAATTTGCCTTTTAATTGCAACACTGTTCTTTATGTCAGACATCTATTATGAAGCTGGCTGTTTCTGTTCTTTGGAATGCAAAGATTTTGTTTTAACTTGAACTTCTTGAATAAAAGTCTATTTAAGGCCAAATATCAAGATCTTCTGAAGTTGATCACTTAATACCATGACAACATCATTTCTCTGGTTGTGCTGTTAGAAAATACTCTTCACTTATTTATGTTTTCTTGCTTTAACAAGGTGTCACCTTGAAGTCTTTGTATTTCTTTTTCAGTAGGAAAGATATACATTTATTCATTTAAAAACAAAACTATGGAGCAAACCATGTCTTTAACTCAAAAACATCATTAGGAGATGTATTTTTTTCCACCCAATTTTTTCCTGTGTCAGTGTATTTTGACATTTTCAGGAGTTCGAAATGTTGTAGAAAAGAAAAGCTTCTATTAGTGAAGCTTATTTTTGTCAAATGCAATGGTATTTTAAAAGTTATAGATGAAAGACAGTTTCATTGATGTTATAAGAAAGTCATCCTTTTTCTTTAGATGGATTCAAGATTTGTGATAAACACATTCACTTTGATATGACGGGCTTTTTAACATCTTGTTTCTTTAATATCTGTTGTTCTTCTCTGCTTTTCTGAGTGCCTGCTGTTTTTTGATCCTAATGCAGCATCTGGTCACTGTTTTGCTTGGAGTTTGGTGATGTATCCTCACTGTTGTGAGATCTCTGTGCAGCTGCTGTTGTCTTGGCTGAGCCTGCTGCTCAAATTGAATGTGTATATCCAGTACTGTAAACTTTTTTTACTTGAACAATTGTTGGTAAGCCCATGTCTGTTTGGAAGTGACCACCCTGAAACCACTCATCTACCTATGAGCATAACAATCTCTCATTTCTGCCTCCTGCCAATTTTCCTCTCTCTCTATTTCCTGTAAGAAAAAGAGATGGAAGTCTGAATTCATCCAAGTGGAATTTTTTTTTCCAGCCATGCTTTAACTTCATGTTAATGCTGTCATCTCGTTTTAAGACAAAATTGATTTTGCAAGTATCATTTTTGCTAACATGTATCTAAAATAAAAATTGGGCATCTTAATTATCGGGTAATGTCATACTGCAAACTCCAGGTTACTAGAGCATTTTGTTTGCTTTAGTTGATGCTTTTTTGAGAAACGTTAATTGCTATAGAAGAAATATTTTTTTGCATTAACTATTTAACATCAATACATTTTTTAAATCAGGTTGCTTCTTCTTGGAATATGTGATATATTTTTTAAAAGTGTACTGGTTTCAGTGGGCTATGTTTTCGTTCCTGGTTAAAAATAGTTGTAAATGTGTCTAGAAATAATGATAACATACTACACCTAACATGATAATTTGTATTTCTTGAAATTACAGATGCCCACTTCTTTCAAAGTAGTACAAGGAGGGTGGGAATAGGAGGGTGAAGACAGATGTGGCTAATGGGAGTCCTTGTCTTAGCAAAAAATGAAGAGAATATGCATCTATAAAATGGTCAAAGTTAATTGTGGTATCCATTCAGAAAGTTCTTATTCTAATTACTTTCTTTTGTACTTTGTTTTCTTGAGGTGGTAGGTAGAAAGTTTTTAGTCTTTGTCGAAGCATAGAATTTGGAAAATGTATGCATATGGTAGAGACCAAATTAGCTGGAACATACATAGTTAATTCATATATGTAAATATGTACACACACACACACACATAATATTAATTGGAATAAGTATATACAAAGCAAAAAGTAGAATTTTGTTCTGTGTTCTTTGACAGGTTGATAATTTAAACTTGTGTATTTTTAACCCATATTTTCTACTCAGCGTAAGAAGAGAAAGAGCTACAAGTAGATATCTCATACAAATATTTTTTCTTAGGGACACTGTTAAGCATCTCTTGTCTTTACATTTTCCATGATTTTTCGATAATTTTTTTTCCACATGATAAACAGTTTTCACAAAAAAAAATGTGTGAAGTGCCACAGATTGGTTTAGCTGAGTATGGTATCTGGTAAGCAGCTTTCAGGAGTACATCATAAAGAATGAGAATGTGGCATGGGATTAAATTCCAGCATTCAGACATAAAGTATCATTCTGCAAATCTCATTTTTAATTGGGATTTGTGTAAGCATATTATACAATAAGACTGAGGATATTACAATTGGTACCCATTGTTAGAGGTATTCCTATGGATAGTAATTATCCAGTATGTTGTTCATTCATTAGAATTGCTGTATAATTCTGATTTCATTGTTCTTTATAAGAAGACATGATCATTGTTGTAAACAACTTTGTGCTGATTTGAATATATCTGTGATAATAGTGTCCTTAGTTCTCATGAAATACTTCTCTTTTAATAGAAGAATTACGGAAATTGAGTTGGTCTGGCATTCCCAAATGGGTTCGTCCAATTGCATGGAAGCTTCTTTCGGTATGTTGTATTTTTTTTTTTCCTTCTTACTTTGCATTTAGTAGTAATAGTTTTTTCAAGCATTGCAAATAATTTTGCTTGAGTTGTAATCCATCAGTGATACTTGAAAACATTGTGTCTTGTTGCTGAATTTTAATGAAAGTTCTGTTCTTTTGCTCAGTTTCAAGATTAATTTGTCAAACTGAAAGGAGGGGAATGAGAAGTAGTAGTAAATCATGTCAGCTGTATATCTTTATTTTTCAGCCTGGCTTTCTATGAAAGAAAGGCTTATGTGATAACAGTGGCCTCTTTCAACCACTTTTGATGGAACTGTGGAGAGTTCAAAGACAAGTACATTCTTACAGTTCTCTTGAAAATAGGCACGCAGTAAAGGAAATGAAGCCTATCGGTGTCCTATGAAAGGCTTCATTCTGACTTCACATTAAATTAACTACAAGAAAGGATTAACAAGTGTACTGAGGAAAAGCTGTGATAGGATCTTACAGGTTTTTTGGCCTGTTTTTTCTGTAGTGGTTCAAGATGAACAAATCTAAACTGCTGTGGTCAGTTACGTTGTGGCATTGGCTGTCCTGATGTCGGATTCATGAGTCAGTTCAGGGAGACGAGCTATTTAAAAAAGTTAATCAAATTTTTTGTAGTGTAAGTTTTTTGGCTGGCTGAGCTCCCTGAACTTTGCCTAGTGGTCAGAGGATTTTGCAATGGCAGTAGGTTGGCTGAAATACCAAGGAACAGCATGTGGAGGTGTTTCAGTCGAGCATCAGACACAAGCTTGTGGGAATCTGAATTCACTGAGTTTGGTGTCACAGAATTGGATTTTTTTTAATCTTGGTGTTTGCATTATATTTAAAAAGGTTCTTCTGCAGGAATACAATGTATTCCTCATAGGAATATTTTTCACGTCAATCTTTTCAACTATAATACTTGTGATGACAAATGGTTGTGCATTTTAGCTGTTGTTTGCCTGCCTGTGGTTGGGAGAAGAACTTGTGAAGATGTTTGTATTAAAAAGAAGCAAAAATCTCATGCTGTCTACTCTCCAGAGGCTGTGAAAGACACTTTATCAGCAGATCTTCATGCATTTAAGAACTGTTTAAAATTCTGCGTTACATACGCAATAGTTTAACACTATTGAATTTTTCAGAGAGTAGACTTAAATAGCTTTACTTTTTATAGAATAATTCAGCAGGGAATACAAAGTATTTACTTCAGATTGATACTGATTTCCAGTGACTGAAAGAGTCTCTCTTGCTGATGAGTTCTACTAAATTTGCAGCTTAGTTCCTTCTAATGCTAAATGCAGATGCACCTTCTTAATGGTGGATATTCAAATATCCTGCTGTAATTGAAATTAAACATGTAGTGTACAATTTATTTTAGTCTGTTTCCAAAGTTATTGTCTGAGATTTTGGTAATGAAAAGAGCATTTCTTTTTTTTCTCTTGAAGTTTAGGATGCCTGTTTTAAAACACTCAAAGTAAGAATATTATGGCCAACTCAAAATTGAGTTTGAAACACAGTGAGCTAAAGCATAAGGATAGGTTAAGCTTTGAATCTGAGGACTGACACTGAGGTTTAAAGAATTGGAATTATGCAGAAGTTAACTGCAGTCACTTTCTTACTTTCAAGTAAGAGGATGGGCTTTCCCTGAGCTTCAACTTCATTCCGTAAGTTGGTTTTAGTTTAGTATTCCTGAGATTCCCAGTCTAGAGAAATTTGTAAATGTACAATTCCCTTGTTCTGTTGTTTTAACCACTCCAGTTCAAGATCCTTTCCCATTTAGTTCTTATCTTGGGCTGTCTTGTCATGCCTTTGCAAAGAAACTGTCTCCAGGTTATTTTGTTTTTAGTTTAAGAATAGAGTGGAATTTTTTTTTTTTAGTGAGAGACTTCAGAAAGTGTGGGTGGTGGTGGGTTTTTTTCCTGTTTTTTTTCTTTTTCTGTCACCAAGTAGCATTGTTTTGAAAGTTCTCAGCTTTTCTTGTGTAATTCTTACCATGATTTGTTATCTTCTAAGTGGTCCTCAATTAATACATTTTGGAAAGCTAAAGGTGAGTCACTTATTAATCATTACTTTTCTCTACTGTATGGCTTGTTTCGTCTTCTTTCCAAAATGGGGAAGAAAAAGTGATTTGAGTATTTGTGGTCATAAATTCCATGATGCTTTTTTTCTAATGGCAGTTGAATTTTAAGTCACATTAGTTGTTTAAATGTGTTACCTACTGCTAATGTATCACATTACATCCCAGGTAAAAGACGGTAATCTTCTGTGCTATAAGGTGCACGGGGAGCTATTGAGGAAGTAAATGTACAGAAGCAAAACTGTTTTGCTTAATGATCAGTTGCAAAACCAAAAAAAGACCAGAAAAACAAAGAAACCAAAGCGTAGTTTAGAGCTAAATTCAGGCTTGGTGTTTGTTTTGGAATTATTCAGAAGTCTTACTTAAAAAGCCCAAACTATGACTTTTGTGGGGGGAGTACTTTTGGTAGTATCTGAGGCAGGTGGTGATTGTCTTGTTTATAAAATCAGCATTGAAGTTGGAATTTTTAAAATGTGATTTAAAAATTGAACAGTTGAGATATTTATTACATAGAAGGTTGATGATGTTAACATGTGTTTGATGAATGCAGTTTTTCAAAGTGAGAGCATATGAAAGTCAATATAATGCTCAAGGGCTGTTGATGTTATGCATGTCTACTTGCAACAGTATATTAAAAAAAACCCCCATGATTTACTTTTAAAATATAGCAAAAAGGTTAGGTAAACTGTACATAAATAGCAAGCAGAACTATTCAGCCTTACTTCTCTTTTGAATAACAAAACTGAAGATATGGTTGCAAAAGCCTTTGGAGGAAATTAATGAATATATGGATTAAACTCTCCACCAGTTTATTCCCTGATGATATGTTCAAGCCTTTCCAACTTTTAAAAATAAAACCTAATTTGTAAAGTGAACAGGAAACAAGACATGTCCAACTGAAAGATTACTTCAGTCTTTGAAACTGAATAATGGCAAAAAGACTTGCTGAGAAAATATTGGTATCCTTTGAACAATCACATTTGATCTCACAAATGAATTCTTTTCTAATGGAACTAAGATATCCTACAGGAAAAAAAAAACAACTGTTGAGAATAAATGGGAGGCAGAATTCAATATTTAACTTAATACAAAACACTGGGACAGGATATTAAATGTCAGACTGAGTCTTGAGGCAAAAGTTAAGCTGGTGCAATTTAAAGTACCTGGAACCAGACGCAAGTCAGTACATCTCAAAAGGTACAGTTTTGCCAAGTACCTCTTAAGGTACCTGGAATATAATACGGTTTGTACTTATTCTGTTGTCTTCTTAAGCTAAGAAATTGAAATATATGGGAATGACATTTTAAATGGTTTTAGTACAGATATATTTCAAAAATCTATTCATATTTTAATATGGTGTGTGTTTTATTTTTCCCTAAATGCTGAGCAAAACAGAAGTTATAGAAATGGGATATGATACTGGATTGTTGCAGGAGAGTAATGGAACCTATATACTTATTCTTTATTGTATAATTAGCAATTTTAGCATGTTAGGTTTACCCCTTCCATTTTTGCTTATTGTGTTTAGGACTGAATAGGACAGTTGTTTTTGTAGTTAAATGCACAGCATTTCATTAGTTACTTGCAGTGGCTATGGCTCATTGTGTGCAAACATATGCTGCATTTCCAGTATAGGATTTTTTTTTTGATGTTATAAGGATTACATTTCTTAGGGAAGCTTACATCTGACACAAATTTGATTTCTCTGTTTTACTAGTTGCCATTAGTATGGCGATAGCTGTTATTGTGGAAGGAAAGTGTAATATTGGCAAGAAATATTTTAATTTGACTTCACTAGTGAATAATATGATTACTAGACATTTTTATTTTTATATATTGTCTTGAGTCTCTCTCAAAGCCATCTATCTGTAGAATGATTCTTATACAAAGTATATGCCATATATGTAAAATATGAACTAGCTTTCTTTTTGCAGTGTAACGGTATATTAGTGTTGATCATTTGGAATTAAGCTGCTTACAAGAAAGCATTAACTACTTCAGGAAGCTTTTTGGTAGCCAGTTACTTGAATAATGGTGTTTCTAATACATCTGTTTTATATATAAACTGAACATTTAATAACACTCATAATATGCAAGTTGTTTAAAAATTTAGTAAAATTGCTCCAATAATGGTCACATAGGAATGCAGAAATTAATAAACTCATATAGCATTATATTTATCTCAACTTATTTATTTGAACTTTCCTCTTCAGAAGGCAAACATCACTTTAGAATTCTTGATGAAGCAATTACTTTTTAAAGGTGGAAAAACTTGAAACTTTTTCTTAAAAAAAAAATAATAAAAAATTAGTAAAGTGTTTGTATCTGAACTTTTTTTTATCAGTTGGTATGATTAGAAAACTGATTTACTAAAGGATTATTCAGGTCCACGTAAGGCTGCATGGCACTACATCAGTTTATTAACTTTCCTGTCACATGTAATCAAATGCCAGTGGTGCTTTTTGTAAGGCAAAGAGTAATATCCTTTTCATTTCGCCGTGTTTTTCAGGGCTATCTTCCTGCAAATGTGGATCGAAGAGAAAGCACTTTAAAAAGAAAACGCAACGAGTATTTTGCATTTGTTGAACAATACTATGATTCCAGAAATGATGAAAATCACCAAGATACCTATAGACAGGTAGAACACCTATTGAAGTGACTTTTACTTACAGTATATCTGCTAAAGAACTTCAGGAGATGATTTTTGAAGTTTACTACTGTTTTTCTCTATTTCTTTTATCTTACCTGATAGACAGCTCTCTAATCGTTTTCCTACATTTCAGAAGCAAAAATATGGAATATTATGGTCCGAAATTCCAAATAGTAGATTTCTTTTAATGTCAGCTTTAGTCACACCATGTGGCGCTGCCATTCAGAGCTGTCATGGTTTTCTGCTTAAGAGTAGTAGGGTTTTCAAGTCTTTCATCTCCTGCTCAGACCCTCCCTCAAATGAGTGAGGATGGTACAGGGAAGGTCTAACAGTGACTGTTTCTTACTGGCTCCATACTTCTGCTTAAGAAGTTGAAACTGTGTATGATGTGCAGTAAACATGGGTGCGTCAAACTTCCTTGCCCACCCAGATAAGCAGGTAACTTCAAGTTTTGTATTAAAATGAATAGATTGCATCACTAAGTATAGATTTAAGCAATCCTACTTTAACCTTCCTTATGACAGAAGAAGCTGCGATCTTTTTCAGCCTCAAGCCTAATCTTTAGTAGCGAGAAGTATATATAATCATGTCAGTTGAGCATGACTTCACAGAAAGAGCAGTATGTATTATGCATAATTACCCCGAGGTAATGAGCATTGCCAATATGACTATAACTTGCAAACAATCAAAATATAAGGATCCTAAAATGTGAAAACAAAGTGCGTGTGTGTATATATATATACAATTTTGCCTCATTGATAGATTAACAATGACTTAAAGATTTATCTGTATGTTTTGAAATACAGTAAATCCATGTTATTCCAAAAACAGTGATGCAGTGGGATTATAATTAATACTGTAAAACCATAGGATGGTTTTAACTATTGTGGTGTTTAAAAATTGTTCCGTTGGTTCCTTTTACAGTATTCTTCTTTCTGTCTAATTAGATCCATATAGATATCCCACGCATGAGTCCTGAAGTGTTAAGACTTCAGCCCAAAGTAACAGAGGTAAGAATGATATCTAAGGATTTTTTTTTAAATAATTTTATTAATAAATCTGAATCCACAGCGTTGGTTGTTAATTAATTTGAAAACATGTGCCATTTTAACTTCAGAACTAGCTTCAAAAAGTCAAAAAAATGAGGATATATGTAAGTATAAGCTAAGAACAATAGTGTAAATATGAGTAGTAAAAGAAAAGGCATCTCATTAATCTCCTGCATGAAATCTGTCAGTTTTTTTCTTTGGTCTTGAGCCCTTGAGGTTTTTTTTTTTTTTCCTTTTTTCCTTTTTATATATTTTGTTCATAATGTGGTTTTGAAGTAATCCAGAGCATAGTTCCCATGGTTCTATGTATTTGTCAAAATCATTCAAGGTCTGGAAGTTCTTACCATAGTCTTCCACTTGGTAAATTCAATTTTTGTGAATTTGTAGCATGACTGGTTCATGTTCCTTATTTGATTTTTGTAAGTTTTGTATGTTAAGTACACTATGTAAATTTACTGCTGTAGTAGATATACATCAATTAATGATAAATGTTAATCAAATTGGTCTATATTGTTGGGTAATGGAATCCTATAGGGACCTTTCTTTGTAAAGTATGTCATAAATAGTATAAATGGTGTGAATCATGCTCTTTCAATTATTTCTTTTAATCCTTCTATTTCTTCTCCTTTCTAATGGTTCTAGTTAGACCTTTCAATGTACTGCCATGTAGGTTCTGTTAATATCAATATAGATATGAACATCTTCTGGTAGTTCATAAGATGATATGAGAAGTCAAATGCAGAACTAGCTTTCATTTGCTTTTTTGCTCTTACAATTATTTGTGAAATGTAAATGCTCCTCTGTATGTGTTAGAGAAATTGGTTTGAAGAAATAGCCTACTATAGTTTTTTGAAAGAAAATGGTATAATACTTCTTTCTGCCTGCTTTTTGCACAGTGGTGTTTTACTTGAGCTTTTCTAGGGGTGAATCAAAGAGTAAAATAAGAAAAATAAAGCGACAAGGAGGGAAACAATACCAGCAAGAAGTAAACTACTAAAGAATAGTTCATAAGATCAGTATCTGTGTTGTAGCTAAACATAAGCCAGTAAATGAAATTGGTGGTGAATATTATTTCATGAAAATATGGCTACAAAAAGAACACTCAAATACTTCTAAAAGGAAAGGCATATTTGAACCGTGTCAGCAGTAGTCTCTTAAATTATTCTAAATGTGGATTTGCATTCAACATAAAGTGGTGGTTTTTTGGGGGTGGATTTTTCTTCTACTTGCTTGCATTGCATGATTAAACTGTTCTTAAGGTTTCGATGAAGATCATCTGAATATGTGGTTCTAATGTACAATGATTGTGGTTTTGTAGTTCTTATTTTGGATGGACATACCTTGAAATAATACTGGGTTTTTGCCCCAGTGTTTTAGTGAAGGAGAAATTAGAAGCTGTTTAACTTGTCTGATATGAGAATCTATGTATATCCTTGCTTTTAAAGGAAGATTTCAAAGTACAAAGCGTTTTTTCAAAATTAGTGTTAGATGGTGTATTCACTTCTAAATTACCTGAACAAGCAACTTTAAAATAGAAATTCCAGGTAAACTTCTTCTGTAGAATATGTTGAATGTTCTTTTGTTTAACTAAATTATTTGGATGAGAAGTGAAGTAGCTTAATAAAAATGATACTAAGACAGACAGTCTTTGGAGAATATTTTAAAGTGTTATTTAGAAAAATGATGAGATTGTCAGATAGAAGTAGAAACCTGTAGGATCCTGGACTACTTTTGTGTTTTGTTGATCATGTATGAGACAAGATATATTTATGACTGCTCTTAAGAGAAGGTTAATAGGTTTCTTTAGACTGGATGCAAACTTGATGATAATAGTTCGTAGGAACGCAGCTTTGTATTTACCATGCATACCTGCTTTATCCATAATACAGTTAGAAACATTAGAATAAACTTGTATTGATAATTAAAGAAGAGATAGTCAAGGTTTTCCAACATTTGAAATGTGCATTTTTGATAAATAGTGTATTGGGGAAAGCGTCCTATAATAAGACATTGAAAAGAATTGAGTTACAGGATTGTTACAAGCCCTTTTTGGTTGAATGATTAACTTAGAGCTAAAGAGTTTATTTGGGAATTTGGAGAGTACGTTAATGTGAAAAAGATATTAGTGCAGTATTTTTTACCAGCAGTCACAGTTGAAAGGAGCTTTTGTTTTTAATAGCTGAATTATAATTAATCTGAAAGTAGGCTGGTTTAATGAAAATGCTAACAGTCAACTTCAGAACTGGTAGATGCTTCCAGAATAAAACACTTCTCTTGTTACTGCTTGGGAGTAATTAAAATAAAAAGAAATAGCGTGTCTAGGTAACTTCTTGCTAAGTAAAATCCGATATGTCAATAGAATTTCAGTAGCAAATATCATTCAGTGAAGTTTGAGTCTGGAATGCAATTTCAATTAATTTTATGGGGTCATTAAACACATGAAATTATTTAGGTATTTTTCCCTTTTAGTTGTTTTTTGGTATATAACATTGCTCAGGTAGCATATTCATTTAATGTGCTTTACTGAAATCTCATTTGAAATATTTTTTTCATAAAATCAGCATGGTTTTCATTTCTAGTTATTTGTTAAACTTCTCCAAAGGTATGTTTTCATAATGCTTCATTGCATATATGCATCTTAAACACTACCTTAAAATAAAAGTATTTTAAATCCACACTTTTGAGAAACTGTGATTGCTCTTGTAAGTAACATAGAATTACTCCTTAAATTAGTCTGTTGCATGCAGCCCAAGATCCCTGCCTGCTGGTCATACTTACATTTAATTTGAATGTTTAGTAAATTGAGCCACATTAATGAGATGTATGCTTATCTATTTTATGTGATCAAGGCATTGTACAGCTAGATTGCTGCTGCTTTCTTGTTGAAAAAACCCAACCAAATACACAACAATCACTCCCCCCCAAAAAAAAAAAAAAATCCCTGTCCATACTCTATCCCATCCATCTAAAAAAAAAAAAAAAAAGTTAAAGTGTAAAACAAAGATGCATTTTAATAATATTCTGTTAGTTGTGAGTGAGTCGCCAGAAGAGTAAGAATGTGAAAAGGGTGGATAGCAGCAGTCAGTGGGATAAGGGGAAATCTGGGAAGTATTTGAGTTATAAAGAGGTGATAGAGATCTGAGGTAATTTTTACTGATCCATCAGTATCCTGAACTTTACAGAGTTGTGGGATCTTCATGTGTTAAATGTTTTTAGAGCTCCACTGATGTCCTGACTAGATGTGTGGGGTTCTGGGAGGGTGGGCTTGCATATGTCTTGGCCTTTGCTTTCTGTCTGATCCAAGAGAGCCAAGCCCGACTTCCTTGATGTCATCTTACAAAGACTAGTGCAAATGATGATGGAAGGGTCACAGTATCCAACATCTCCCTTGTTTCTTCCTCTCCCCTTCTGAGTTTTTGTAGCCCTACACTAGCACAGCCTAATCCCTTATCCTCACAGGGATCCCTCCCTAGTCCCAGGGGCTTGGTGCCTTGTTCCCAGTGTTCCCAGATGTTGCTGGGCCCAGGTGAGCAATGGTCACTCCCTCTCTCTTAAGATGAGATGGCAACAGCTGTAAAGAGGGGAAGGGAATCGGAGGATGGGTCACAGACAGGTTTCAAAAGTGGCATAGTGTGCGAGACTGTGTGGATATTATGATGGTTTTTGTACACGTTAATTTTTGATGCTGCAGAGATTTAGAACAATGATACTGCTACTAGGAAGAATGTTATTTACAATGAGGTGAAGAGATTGTAGGTGACAGAAACGAAAAAAATTGCTAGTCAAAGGACCAGAAACGTAAGATGTGTATATACCTCACAATGTCTTCTGTCTTCAATTTCCAAACATTATCATTCCAGGATTTTTGTTCTTCTTGGTAGTATCTGAGTCTGTTCCCAAAGGGCTTTTTATTACAGTTGTTAAAACTGATTTAATTTCTTATCTGAACTTGGAATTCGGTTTCTGTAATAAGATGCTTCATTTTAGAAAAAAGTGTTTTGAGTCTGATATGTGGAAATAACTCATTATTATATGTTCTTTTAAAAATCAGTTTAAAGTGTTTATTTTTTTATGGGAGTTATGTGGACCTGGGGAGGGGGAAGGTAATGTTCAAGCAAAGACTTAAAGTACTGGGCATAAATAAATAGTGGCCCTCAAAGAGGAGGAGAGATGAGTTGGAGTCAAGTATTATTTTAAAGACTAATGACTGTAAGTGTAGGTTTAATAAATTTAGTTAGTTGATGTGGAGTAGTCTGTAATTTATTATCAATTTCTGCTTTATCTTTAACTTAGTTTTGTTGAAATGGATAGTACGTGGCTGTGCATTTGCTGTGTAAGCTTGCATTATATGAGAGAAGTAATTTCAAGGAAACAACACAGTTTAAAAATAGTTTATAAATTTTTCCCAACCTATCTTTTTTTTCCTACTTGGATAAGCAAACAGCAAATTCTGGAAAGCTTTCATGATTAAAGCTTTGTAAGTTTTGGAGTTCCTCTGAGGTGGCAAAACCCACAAGAAATTAAAAATCTGCATTTAAGCTAATGAATTCTTCTCTTTATGTATATGAATATAGTTCTTAACTGTTACTGTGAATGAAAGTTAAATTCAAAGGAGAATAATTGATCAGTAATGACATCTCATGAGATGTAGTGGTTCATAGTAGGAAAGTAATTCCAGTTGCTGTTGCTGGTTTGGAAATCAAGAAGAAAATCTTTTGCGAAAGTGACCTTTTTAATGAGTCCTATTTGAGCACAGTGATGAGTGCTGTATAGAAACTTAAATCAATATCCCTTTCAGGTATTCAGTGCTCATTTTTTTCAATTCAGAACAGTAAATGAAACTTTATGAAAATGGGTAGGAAATTGAAAACACTATTTCAGTGTGTATATGTTGAATTTCTGATTAGATGCGTTTGGGCATATTAAATCTGGTGTGCCAATCACTGAGTGATTTTTCCTGCTCAATAATATAAAAAACCCCCCCAAAACAAACACAAACAAAAAAACTCAACCACTACCCTACCCTACATCTTGGTTTTCAGAGCTGGATTTTAAAAATGCTTTGAAATCCATAGGCATCTCAGTTTGCAATGCAAACTATGTATATTATCAGGTTGTGAGGAAAGGAAAGGTTGGTGGTACAGTTTTTGGGGTTATTTGGCTTGAGATGTGTCTTCATGAAAAGCACTATTTTTATATTTTCTACAATGAGTATTTTGATACTTGTTACTTACTGAATTACTAATTTTTTATGCGTGTTTGTTTCTCCCTGCGTGTATTTTCTAACCCCATCGCACAAGTTCTTGTTTAGCCTAGTGTATAACATTATTCTACATTCAGCAATTGCTGTTTAAATAGATTTTTGTAGTCAGATCTGTCTGATAGTTGCTTTCAATAAAGTTTTTTCTATTTGCAGTATGTTAAATGTCCTTTATTTGAAGTGAAACACAAAATGATAACACTGATAAAAACCCTACCGTTGCTGAAACTAGAAGTGGCAACTGACAGGAGGAGGAAGGAAGGCTGTGAGCTAACTAACCTAGACAGATTTGCAGTTTTCCAGTAATAGTAAAAATATGACAAACAACTGTAATTTCTTAAAAGTATAATTATGGAAAATGTAAAAGCAAGCTGTAACTGGCAGAACTTAAGGTCTTTATACAGTTATTGATAAACAATGAAACCCCACTGGCTGTTGCTTGATGGGCAGAGATTGGTGTTTTTTCAGTTCAATATGCAGTGCATATAAAAAACCATGAGGTGACAGGACTAGAACCAAGAATAACTTATAGCTAATGGAATAAGAATCTTGGCTAATGAAAACAAGGGGCTTTTATGGAGAACTTGCTAAACGAATGCCTCTGTTTCTACCTAATCTTTGCACCAAAGCTGAAATCACACTGAGCAAAAATGGAGTGTTAATTGTAGCCGTAATGTATCAGACATGAGCTGCGTTAAGGCTTATCTTTCAGTGGCCACCAAAGCTTTTCATATTTATTGTTGTTGACAGTTTCCCTTGTTCTGTGGATTTTCAGTAAGTCAGGGAAGCATAAAACCTGGAGATTAAGGAAACTTGATTCTCAAAAGAAAGCCTGTGGAAGAAGGGTAGATGTTGATATTTGGGACTTGTTTTCAAAGCAAAGGGTACAAATGTGTTTCAGCTTCAGGTATCTCATGTGGAAGCCTGAGATGGGACTCTCAAGCACCCGGATGCCTAGACCTTTCCTTAGTTGACAATAACTGAAAGAGGGCTTTTAAACTGAAGAATAAGATTTTATTTAAAACTTAATTAGAATAGTGGACTTATTAATCTAGCAAAAACTTGAAGTGAGATTGAATAGAAATAATAAAGACTTTGTAAACTAAACTTCCTCTTGTGTACTTTCAGGGCAGGCCTTTTATGGGCTTTCTTGAAGCCTGAGCGTTCATTGACTTCTGAGGTCGTGGCAAACCACACGATTTCCTTGGGGTCCTTATGAAGTCTCTCCTTTTTTATTAGCATTGAAGCCTCATCTTAAGAGTGACGTAGTCCTTTGGTTTGAGCTTTCCTTTCTCTTCTCTGCTTACCTGCCTCTGCATTCTGGCGTCTTGGGCTGCCCTTCCAGGGAAGGAGCAAACGTTCTTCTGCTTCAGAAGATTATACCTGATTGAGTACCTGTAATTAGGGCAAAGTGCGTCGCAGTTTTCACTTTGCTTATTTGCAGCATTTTAAGGACATGTAGCATGTTTGGAAGTAAATAGAGAGGAAATACAGTTTCTCACAGACCTAAATGGTGTCAGAGATAAGTTCTGTGATTTCCCTGCTCTGTACTCTTCTCGTGCTGTCCTTTCCATGATCAGATATGTTGTGGCCTTAGGAACTTTTGCAGATTCTCATCAAGGTGCAGTTTACAGAGTTGAGGGGGTGAGGTTATGTGATACGGCAGGCAGTTGCCTTATTTCTACATTTCCTGACTTTTTTTTCCCAGATTTTTTTTATTAACCAGTAGTATACATGCTTCTGAAGTCTAAAACCCCACGCTGCAATATTAGGCAAGCTTAACTATTACAAATCTTTTTATCGGCACGTAATAAAAAAACCCCGTAAGATATATAAAGTACTTCTTTCTGTTATTTAGGAATAAGTTGAATACAATATTGTTTTTTATTAACCAGTATAGAGGTGAAAAATCATGGGAGGATGATTTAATATTTCTGTCTCTTGAGGAAAGAGGAATTTTATATTGTTGGAAAAGCTCCAGTGAATAAGTACCATTTTGTTCTAACTACTGTACCTGAATTATATACTAGGTTGATTTTAACATAACCCTGGAAATGCTTCCTCTTGAAGAACTGAGAAGCTTACTTGGCACTGGAAGTTAATTATGAATACCAGTGTTCATTTATTCTTGTGTATGCATGGTTTTTATACTAATATCTCTGTGATATAAAGTTTGTCCTTGTATAATTTTGAAGTGTCGTTTAAATAAAATGTGCTCATCACTTGATAAATTATCTGATAGTTTCTTTAACTCTTTTTCAGATCTTTGAACGAATTTTGTTTATCTGGGCAATACGTCATCCAGCGAGCGGATATGTTCAGGGCATAAATGATCTCGTTACCCCTTTTTTTGTAGTCTTCGTTTGTGAATATATAGGTAAGATTTGTCTTAATACCGAATTATGAATTGGTACTGGGTTTGGAACAGCATCTTCATTTTAATCTGAATAATGATTTGGATTAGATAATCAAAGCATAATTGGATACATGAATTTTATAATGAATTTTTGTAATTATAAATCTGTATAGTTCTCTTCAAATGTATACTGAGAAGCAATCAGACTTTGTTTTAGTAGTCAGTGGAGTTCAGGAATCTTTCGGGTTTTTATTCCAACCAACCCCCCGCCCCCCAAAAAAACCACCTCAACCAAACCAACCCCTCTGCAGAAGTTGCAGACAGCATTCTTGTTTGTTAGATCTGAAAGGAGGAGAAAGAATCACCATGTAGCATTTGCTTTCATCTTGATTTCTAGTTAAGAAGTGTTCACCACTCCTGATGCTCTTTTCTTCACAGCTGGTTTTATTCTACCTTTCTCTGTTCTAATTCACATTTTTTGTGAAAACTTTAAATTGTACATATGAAATGAGCAGGTGTTTTTAAAAAAAACAAAAACAACAAAAAACAAACCCAAATCAGATGACAACAACAAAAGCCCCACACCAAAACAAGAAAAAATCTCCATGAAACAAGAAAAACTTTTAAATGAGTGGCAGGGAAATTAAAGTAGAGGGAACCTATTAAACTGAATCTGTGGCTGAAAGAATGGCAGCAAGGAATTAGGATCTGAAAATTAAGGCAGCAGTAATCAAATTCCTGTAGTTAAGAACTCTACTCTTCTGGGCCTCACAATGCTTGTAACAATAGTAGCATAAACAGCTGTATTTCTCTTGAGTTTGTGGCCTTATATATGAGTATACTTCTCGAAAACTTTAAATTGGCAAACTGATATTGCTTAAATGCTCATCTCTTAATAGAACATCCTTCATATCTTAAATTTGTAGATTAATATTTAAGTCTTTATAAACATTGAGTATGGCTAATTATTAAGAATTCATTAATAATTTGGATATAACTGGATATAAAAGGCAAGGTTAAATAGTAAAAATGACAATGTTGATCTGGCTTGAATTAAAACTGTTTTTCTTGTATTTCAATTTGTCATACACACATACAATGAAAATACACAATGCTTATATGTAAACTTGAGCAACACGCTGTCTGGCTACTTCAGTGGATTCTTCCTACCATCTTTATGCAAGATACCTATTGATGTCTTAATCCAGATTGATTAGATTTAATGAAGGACAGATTATCCTTGAGTGGATGATAGACTATTCATTGACTCATTTGCATGGCAACACCTCTGTTGCTTTGTTTGTTTCTTGTTTCATAGGGGGACGTTTCATTGCTAAGCAACTAATGAGAACTACTGCTGCTTTCTCCCTAATCATCTCTTAAGTGGGGTAGAGGCTTACTCCTGAGAGTACTTTCAGTTTCTGCCTTTTACTCCCTCATTTGACAGATAATGAAAATGTTCTTAATGATCCTAGAACAGTGGGGTCTCCAGTAGACTTTAGGATTGTTAATTGAAATAGGAAGTTCAAATGAGATGTGATTAGAGCATTGATATTCCATGTTTAATAGACCATTTAATTAATATGGTAAATAAGTTTGTCTTTACCACCAACTTACAGTTGGTGACCCAGGTGATTGTTAATATATTTTGCCAGTTTGTCAGTATTTCCGTTCTGGAGAGCATAGCTATTCCAGTAGGTGTCCAGTGAAGAAAGACAAAACTCAAAAACTAACAACTGTAAAATATATTTTGCGACTGAAAATGTATGAAACTCAGAAAACTGTATTCTAAAATCTCATTTAAAAGCTAATACCTATATAGTAAGAAAAATACTGAAATGAAGGTATAGTAGTGATCCTGGCTAAGTGCTAACAGCAGTTATTTCCACTAGTGATGTATAAAAAATTTTGTAAGATTTATCTTTAAATGGCTTTTTGATTTGAGTCTTTCTAATATATTCAAGTTATACTGAGTGATACATTCAAGTTAGAATGAATGAGTGTGCATTTTTCTTAAACTTTATGTCCCAATTTCAAGTTTATGAAGTATCTCAAAAATCCTGAGGTTTGTAATAAAATTGTAGAAGGATTCAAAACTCAGACTGTGAATTGTACTTTAATAATTTCGATATAAATAAATGCAGAAAAGCAGAAGTTGCCTAACAAAAATGGTTAAGCTATTAGTGTATTTAATATTTACTCTATTGATACTCTGTATTTACAGATTCACTAATCGGTAGGGGTTGGAAGGGACCTCTGCAGATCATCTAGTCTAACCCCCCCTGCTACAGCAGGATCACCTAGAGCAGGTTGCACAGGATCACGTCCAGGTGGATTTTAAATACCTCCAGAGAAGGAGACTCCACAGCCTCTCTGGGCAGCCTGTTCCAGTGCTCGGTCACCCTCAGAGTAAAGTTTTTCCTCATATTGAGATGGAACTTCCTGTGTTGCAGTTTGTGCCCATTGCCCCTTGTCCTGTTGCTGGGCACCATTGAAAAAAGTCTGGCTCCATCCTCTAGACATCCACCCTTCAGATATTTATAAGCACTAATAAGTCAGTCTTTTCTTCTCCAGGCTAAACCTTAGGTTTTGGTTTTGTGTTTTGGTGGGTTTTTTTTCACTCTAGACTTTATAATTTGTAGCTCTGATTTTAAGTGAATGTTACNTGGTGTGGCCAGCAGGACCAGGGCAGTGATCATCCCCCTGTACTCGGCACTGGAGCGGCCGCACCTTGAGTACTATGTTCAGCTTTGGGCCCCTCACTACAAGAAAGATGTTGCGCTGCTGGAACATGTCCAGAGGAGAGCAACAAAGCTGGTGAGGGGTCTGGAGCACAAGTCTTACGAGGAGCGTCTGAGGGAACTGGGGTTGTTTAGCCTGGAGAAGAGGAGGCTGAGGGGAGACCTTATCGCCCTCTACAACTACCTGAAAGGAGGTTGTAGTGAGGTGGGGGTCGGCCTCTTCTCCCTGGTAACAAGCGATAGGACCAGGGGGAATGGTCTAAAGTTGCGCCAGGGCAGGTTTAGGTTAGACATTAGGAAAAACTTCTTCACAGAAAGGGTTGTCAGGCTCTGGAATGGGCTGCCCAGGGAGGTGGTTGAGTCCCCGTCCCTGGAGGTATTTAAAAGAAGGATAGATGAGGTGCTTAAGGACATGGTTTAGTGGTGGGATGGCAAGGTTAGGTTAGCGGTTGGACTTGATGATCTTAAAGGTCTTTTCCAACCTAGATGATTCTATGATTCATGCCATTGAAAGTGATAAAGCCTTTTCTTCTATGCTCTTTCCCTAATTAAAAAAAGAAGTCCTAAAGGATTATTAAAGATTAACAATAAATTATTATTATTGAAAATGCCATTAATAGTAAATCTGTGATGATTAGATCATCTGATAGTATATCCTGATAACTTTTACACACAGTTGCAGTTTTGTCATGTATTTTGGTGGGAGGAAATTAATGTTTATTTTAGCTTTATGCAACTGAGAGTGCCCTTAATCTTGCATAACAAGAGTGTTTTAATCTAGTGATGGGAATCTTTCTGCCCTGCTAAAGACATCCAAAAAACATTTGGAAAAGTGTTAAAGAACTTTTGAAAGTACAAATGATAGGTATAGAAGTGATAATTTCCTTGCCTAGTAACATTTTTTTCACTCAAAACTGAATGCCAAAAAAAAATAAATTCGGGGTCTTTTTATAAGGACTGAAGTAATAGATATTTTGATGTGTAGTATGGGTTGAGGTACCTAATTTTAGCGCATAGGTTCATATGTTTGGAATAGATTGAGTAACAATGTAGGAATTGAATACGTTAAATGTTGAGAGCATTCTTCCAACCTTGCCAGCAGTGTAAGTATGATGAAAGTGTAATTTGGTAATGTCTCATTAGTTCCCCACTCTGCAATAAAAGCAGAATACTCTAACATTTACAGCAAGATAAAACTTGGTTGTCAAACCAAGCCAGGAGATGCATAACTGCAGCTGAAGAAAATTTCAAAGGGGGTAGGTGCTGGCCCCTGCTGAAATACCGTAGTTTCAGATTAGGATTTCTGGTCTAAGTTAGGAGAATGAGGAATTGAAACCTTAGGTTTCTCATAAGTGGTGATTGTGTATGCCAATCTTGACATTACACCCCCCCCAACCCCCATTAAAAATGCTACAGATCTGTAAGCTTATTCTGCTG
This sequence comes from Aramus guarauna, assembly GCA_013400195.1. Lineage (NCBI taxonomy): Eukaryota > Metazoa > Chordata > Aves > Gruiformes > Aramidae > Aramus > Aramus guarauna. The sequence goes on along the minus strand of VXBL01002370.1, from coordinate 503,927 downwards.
TAACCTAACAGCTTCTTTGGAATTTCAAACACCAGTGGTACAGGAAACCTATTTCGTGCTTACTTGTAACCTCCTACATGACGTAGCAGTGTTGTATGTTGTTAGAAGAAATGCTAATTACTGTCAGGGCAGTTTTCCTGAAAGTTCGGTGTCTTTGTAGCATATTAGTTTGCGTCAAAATAAATCTCATCCATGCGGATGCAATGCCGGAGATGTTTTTGTTAACAAGATAAGATATACCATGTGACTGCTCACTGTTTGGTGACTTAATGTGGACAAGGAAATTTTGCACTAGATTGCAAGTCCTGTTCCAAGTTGCCACACGTTGTTCTCTTTGTACACCTTCCTGTTGCTCTGAGTCCCTGTTGTTCTACATTGTTCCCAAGTGCTAAGTTGTGCTGCCCAGTTGCTTGTGTCTTTCTAATAGAGTCAGCTACACTTCACTACATCTGCATTTAGGTAATTCTCTGGGCCTTGTTGTGTATATCTAGAACCACAGACAGGACCTGGATTTATTCACCATCCAGAGAGATGAAAGTTCTAGAGAATCACCATCATAATAAGGATGCATGTCAGCCCACTGCTAAATGGAATGTCTGTGTGAAATCACTTTGAGATCTGTAGCAGTGTTGGATCAAGAGAAAATTGGGAGTTAGTAGGAAGTCAAGTGCAGAAAATGAATGTTACCATAGCACTTCATCATTTTATGTTGGATAAAGAATGTTAAGAAAAATGAGCTGCTGACGACTGGAATGGCGATTGAGATATTGTCTGCAATCTTCTTGCACTAGAGGAGCTTGAGACAATTTGAGGGTGCTTACAAGAACTCATGAACTGAAAGCTTTGGAAAGAGAGGTCTTATCCTTGTAAGTATTTTTCTTGTGATCTTAAATCCTGTTGTAGAAGGCATTAAATGCAACTTCTTTTACCTAGTGTTTCTTAAGTTGATACTGCCATGACTTTATGGAATAATTAACCCAGGCCCAAATCCTAATGGGATTGGGATGGGAATTAGTCCCAGACCAGTGTTACTATGAGAATATAAAGGTTCTCTGGTCCTGGAAAAGCCATCGTCTGTCTATGGCTCCCTTATTCTTTTTTTTTTCCATTCCCTCTCATGTCACAGGAAGTCTTCCTGTCCTTAAAGTGAGATTTCATACTGGTTATTGCCTCCTTTCCTTCCTTTTCAGCACATCTGTTGTGACTAATTAAAGTTAAAACTATTAATTTTGGTTTTTTTTTCTGTAGTTTGTTTGGTGCTGTATTTAAAATTATTATTTTCATAGTATAATTGGAGTAATATTTCAGGGTATTGTATCATGGCTGTATCTGAGGTGATTCCTCAGTGTTTGTTTATAAAATAAAAAAAAAAAAATCAATTTAGTAGAGTTTTTTGTTTTTGTTTTTTTTTTTCAGGAAAGAGAATTTTAATTTTTATGCCATAAGTCAATCTTTTTAGAATGTACATAAACCTGAAGTTGTGAATGATGAGTCAATAAGCCAGAAAGCAAAGAGTATTAACCCACTGACTCCAGAGAGCTGCTAGAAGATTTTTCTCATACTTACAGGGTTAGAAGGTAAAATTTTGCGTTCTTTCCTTTACAGGACCAAACTGAAAGTTTGATTACTGCAGTATGTAAATTAATCTGAGATAATTAATCCTGTTATGTGAACACCTAGACCTTTCTTATTCAGTTCCACCCATTCACTAGTCCTTGGAGAATTATGAATAGACCTCATGCATAGGGCTTTTGAGGAGATAAAGTGGAAAAGATGTAATGTATTTATAGTTATTCTACTTAGGAATGACAAATCATTTTGATAAAATGGAAGTTGAACAAGGAGCTTTAACTGGATTAACTAGATGCTTCTCCCTCTCCCAGGCCCTTCAAGTGGTTGGAGACTGATAGAATCATCCTTACTGTCTTCTGGTTTACCAGGAAAGAAATACTGGGAAATCTCCCAGGAGAGAATGCTGAGGAATATGAGGGATTTCTTCAGTTTGAGAGATGAAAAAACTTTAATTGCAATTGTCATATGCTCTTGAACTTTTTTCATAATTTTGGCATTACACTTTGTAACAAACTTCTACTGTTTTAATGCTTTTCTTTGTTTTAAATAAATACATGGTTTTGAACAATACCATATTAAAATGTTTTTATTTACACATTTGTTTGAAATGATTTATGAAACTTTTACAAATCAAATTTGCATAAATGCACTGACATGAAGCATAACTGACGTTTTAACATTTTCTTGCAAGTTGTAGAAGTATTAAAAAATATTTCTTCATTTTTTAAAACCATTGTAAAACTTGCATGAAAAACTATTCAAAATAATTTAAATCTCTCTTCTGTCATATGAAAATTCAATGTCACAAGTTCCATTTGATCATATTAACTTTTCTCTCCTTAATGTAAATCACCAGTAATGTAGTTTCCACAGACAAAGGTGTATTTCAGTACTGCTTCTTAATAATTTCCATTGCTTTTTATTGTAATATTCAGGGCAATCAGTGAAGTTGACTGAACTTCTCATATTTGAAATATTCTTTGATAATTGAATGGAATATTGTTATCTGTGTGATTTGGGTGAGCAAGGAATAAAGAAGCTTATGTAACTCTTTTGAATTAAAGTCTTGAAAATACTGAAAACCCAATTCCATCTTCTACGTAAGTCCAGAAAACATCATACGCATTCCTCTGTGAAAGATCTGCACCGTAATGAGCCACTTGGTGATCTGGAACTTTTGACTTACCTGTCAATTCTCTTTGAAACACTCTTTGCTTTCACATATTATGAAACTTAGTATATGCACACATACATGACTATAACATGACACAGACATTGTTCCGCATTATGTTAGCTTGTTTTGACATAACCGCTGTTTGCTTTTTCAATCTCTAGGGTTATGTTCCCCCACTCTCACCCTGTTGATGTGCCAGTCTGTTGTCCAGTGAAAGTATTTTGAAAGTTGTGCAGAGTAGCTGAAGAGAGGGAGGACCATGATGAGTAAGATAAACAGCATTTGAATTTGGTTTTACACGTTGATGATTCTTGCTTTGCACTATGGAAAAGGTGAAGAAGGTCCACAAATAAATGGAGACCTGCGTTGTGCCTGTCCACAGCGCTGAGGACGTGGTCTTCTGTGCTGGGTGACAGCACAGATTTTGACTGCAGTGGGAATGCAGCTAGAAACAATAGGTGCTGGAAGAGAGTCCTAACAGGGTGTTTCCTAACTCATTATTAGTAGAGCTAAACTGTGTTTTATTCTGTTTGTTTGTTATGATTTGGCTTGTTCTACTTTATTTAGGAGCTTCCTGAGACCCTTTTATAGGTCTCATTTCCTCCTTACTCCTTCTGTTTTATGCCACCCATCAGATTCCTCAGTTGGAATTCAACCATTCTTTTGTGCAGAAATTACTAATTGCCCTATTTTTAAGCCACTGCAATTTTTAGATTCTCATGTTTATAGTCCTGTTATAATTGACCTTTGTGAAGAAGCAGTGTATTCTGAGAATTCGTAATCACTTTAAAGTACATACATATCCTTCTGTAATTCAGAAGGTTGTCTTTTTTTATTATTCATTTAAATATTTTTGAGTTGTTGTACTGAAAAAAACCTGAAAATTCCTCCAGGTAAATTACATTGCATCAAGGAAGATAAAAATACAGACCTAAATTTTAGTGCTTTAAAAAAACCTTAGCACTTTTGAAGCAGTTGGCTAGACTAAATTTTTAAATTCTTCATTTGTTTTTATGTACGTCTCAAGAAAAATGAATCATTCACAATGTCTGAGCAATTTTTTATTAGTATATAATACAGGTTTTCAGACCGAATTGGGAAAATAATTCGTACTATTTTACATCCCTCTATTCTTTTTTTATTCAAGAAGGAGAGTTCATGTTGAAAGAACTAGCAATGAATAGTTTGAATTGTTTGTTAACTAGCAGTGCTTGCCCTAATATGCTGCTGTGACTAGGGTTGGTTAATAATGCAGTGTATTTGGAGGCATTGCAAAAAGAACTGTGAGGAAAATGTGGATAGTATTGAGAGAACATCTCATGTTTAGTTGATGAAGGGCTAGGGAAGGAGAGAGCATGAAGAAGGGCAAATATGTCTTGCAGGACTTGTGGAATGGAGAAAATTGATTAATAGGGGGCCAATGAGCTAAATTGCCTTTAATCTTTTGATCTTCTTGTTTATGTGTTTGGATATTTATTTTAATTATTTACCTGGACAAATTCATCTTTATCTTTCAGCATGACTAGTTGGAATATTAATTTTTTAGTTGCAGTTTGACTGATCCTGTAGTGAGCACTTTGTTATGGCTTAGAGTTATGTAACTATTTTAATTAAGGGCCATTTTTTCATGTAGTTATACTAGTAAAAGCCCTAATGAAGGTAGTTGTGCTTTACCCAGGTATGTACTTTGTGGCTTGCTAGTGATTTTTTGTGAGTTTATTCCCTACTAGTTTTCTGTAGTTTCTTAACCTACTGAAAGTCAGTGGTGGCATTGAGTATCAAACACATGAGTGAATCTGTCTGCATAAGCTCTCAGTCATCTTTGGTCAAAACGAAGTGATTTACTGATTTAATTAGTGTGATTTTAGCTAATGGTACCAACCCAATTAGTGCTACTGGCATTTCTTGGAGTATAGTAACCTTGTGAAGGTGTTAATAATGAACAGCTGAGCACACATCTACAAGTAACTATTTGGTATAGTTCGGTGATAGTATATTATTACATATAGTTTACTCATTAATATATTTTATTCCCAGTAAGGGCTTGGAACTGTGTCAACTAGATTTTTATGTGCTGTAGAATTCATCTTCTTCCACATCCCATTTGCTGTTTCAAGAGGTCAGTGTACTCTGGCTGTTGTAGCTCCATTTCACTGCTCTTTACACTTAACAGTGGAGCTGCATATTTGAGTATTTCCAAATCTGGTTTAGTTGGACAGGAAGGGTTTTCTTGCCACGTGCTTAGATCACACAGCTAAATCAGGGCTTGCTGCTGTCACCTTTGCTTTCTCTTTTCCAACCCGAAACATGAATTCCTGTCTTTTCCCTCTGGTCAGCATTGGCTTTTCTCTGGCACAGTGAATCAGTTTGGTTAAACTGACAGGAAACTAGCTCCATAATAAAATGAATAATTTAACTTTCTTCTCTCATCTCGAGGATTAGAGATGAACATCAGTGCTGATGTGGGGATAGGAGCATGTTAGGGAAGAAAGGAGAAGCAAGATCTGTCTTTAATGCCAGGTAGCTCTTAGGCTGCTTTATCTGTATTATTAAACTGCATGCTTATGATAAGTCTTCATGAATTTCACTTATTTTTTGCTTAGCGAGTTGGGATGCTTTTATGAGTGCTCCCTAACAGACAGATGTAGGGTATGGCAACCTGCTTTTCTAGTGTTTTTACTTCCTAGTACTGTCTTGAATGACCATGATTTATTATAATAGATAATACTGTTTTACAAAATCACTCCTCCTCTAACTCTGTGTTTTATTTTTGATTTCACTCTTCAATATACGGTCAGATTTTGAAGCTGCTTATAACAGTTCATCTGAAACATTGAATGCATGGTTGCATTCAGCGGACTTCTTGGAGAAAAATTTGAGACTGACTGAACAGGTTTTTATTGATAATTGTGATAACTGAGCACTGTGAATGTAAGTTTTCTAGTTATCAGTTTCAACTTCAAGGCTAATTTAAAAAACAAAATAATTGATAAACTTTTTTGTCCCCTTGAAAGTTCGCTGAAGCTTAGAGATTGCCGCCATTCTTTGCTTATTGTATGTAGAATTGTTTTTAATGTTACTTCTGTCATGTTTTCTAGAATTTCAGTTATTTTTAAGTAGTTCCATAGATCTTTATAACCAAAGCGTTTGAAGTCATACCATACTGATGGATGGAGAAAATAACTCTAGTCATATTCGTGACTTCTTCTGAAAAAAAATAAAGTTCTTGAAAATCCATTCGGTTAATCACACAAATTGCAAAATCCACATTCTTGTTCTAAGGAACTGGCACATATTGCAAGTTTGAATGAAGCGTGAGCTGTGATAAAATACCTTCTTTAGTTTAATTACAGATGTGTAGTAGTAATAGTGCTGGATATTTTACTCAGAGTGTGTTAGTTGGGACAGTAGAGTGTACCCTCAGTTTCACTATCTGTCAGGGAAAAAATAACATATTTTAACTAAAACTGTTTCGTGGATACTTTTGAAAAGGATTCCAGTCTATTTGAAGTGGAATAAGCCTAATTAAAGTTAAATTTCTCTGGCTGTGGTTAACAATTGCTGTCAGAAGTGAAAAAGAGACATTAAGATTATCCTAGTAAGTATATCCAATTGCTTAATTGCCTGCTATTTTTAGTTCTCCGAGAGGAAATTAATATTTTGACTAGTGGTATTAATTGCTTGTTGTGTCTTAAGAGTTTCTGTTTAAAAAAAAAAAAAAGGAAAAAAAACCCCAACCCCAAAGCCTGAAATTTAAAGGTATATTACCCTCTCAGACTTTTTTAAGCTTTTAAATTGTCTTCAAAGAAAGGACAATCTACATAACTAAAGCATAGATTCTTCAATGTTAATGCTGAATGGAAAAAAACCCAGTTTGTAAAGTATATATGATAGATACCTTTGGGGGGGGGGCGAAGTGCCATTAACAGGGAGTCTGTTGTCACATGGATGTAAAACTTATAATACGTACAATTTTGTATGTTAGTAGTTACCAGGGGTTTCAGAATTCAGGTCACGAAACCAAAACACTGAGGGCATTTTAAGTCACAAAATATACAGAGTGAAAAAAACCAAAACCCATGACCTGTTGAAAAATAAAGTAGTAATCAGTTTTATTATGAAATGAACTTCTCTGTTGCATTTATTCTTTCAAACTCCAGTTATCAATCTAAATTCAAGTTTGGATGATAAAGGAGAAAGAGAAACTTCATAAAACTCCAGTATATGAATACAACTGTGACAGCTTTTCTAACTGTTGCTGCTTGTATCTAATTTGAAACAGTTTGCTTTCTCTTTTCAAAGAGTAAAGTAGACTTTACTAGATCTCAATAGGATTGTCGCATTGCCATATAACGTTACTATTTACAGCCGTATAATGTTACTATTTACAGTCTCATTATGGTGGTTTTTTTGATTAGTCAAACAATTTTCAGGTAATGCTCCGAGTTTTATAGTTCTGAACTGTTGTATGTTCAATGTACTTTTGAGGGGAAATTATCAAAATATAATTAAAGATGACAGTTTGGTTTAAAATTTTTCTCATGAGCTTCTGTTTGATAAATAAGAGAAGTGCGTGTTTGTTTCAGTTGTTTTTCTTTTTACTTTGGAAAGTATTTTCTTTATTCCTTTGTGCTTATACTAATTTGATAATGAAGAACAGTTCTTCAGTATAATCTCTCTGATTTGTCTGATGCAATTTGATCCAATTTTTATAAATAAAGAAGTGTAAAAGGAAAGATCCATCTACCTGTTTTAAAAGCTATTCCTAACTTTTGTGGTTCTGAGTCAAATTAAGTATGGTAATAAGAGGAATAGAAAATATAGGCAAAATGGAAAGTGGTGGGTTTGTACTAAGACTACATTAGAGATTACTCAGGTTCTCTGAATTACAAAGGTAAATGGAATTCTTATGAAATTCTTCACAGGAAAACTGTTATATTAAAAAGTAACTTTCCCTTTCTTTGGGAGAGGAGGGGGGAAAAGTTTGTTTTTTAAAAAACAAACACAACCAAACACCCAAAATTCTCTGTTTTCTTTTTTTATCTATTATCTTCATAGGACTTTGAATAAAGGCAAAGGACTTTTATGTACTTCAGAAGAAAATATCCAAGTCGTTCAGACTTGTCATGTTAGAAAATGCTCTTCCTTGCTCAGACTGGCATCTACATACTAAGTCGGGGTGCCAAGTCCCGGAGTTGTCACTCTAACCCACCTAAATAAGTATTTCAAAGCTGTGATCTAATTATCATACTGCACTATTTTCACTGAAAGTGTAGTAAGCAACAGTTGCTGTATTTTTGATCTGTGTTTCACTGGCAAGCTTTTAAAAAAAAAAAAAAAAAGTGACTAAAGGGATTAGGAAAGATTGACCACGGAGAAAAGCTGTAAGACTAACTATTGAAGATGCAAACACCTACTATTGCAATGATTAAAATAAGTGTCAGACAGAGGTTTGGTCAGATTTAACAGTTTCTGGTGACTCGTAACAGTTACTTCCAGGTACCTCTATTTGAATTCATTGTTTTTATCTTCAGGATGCTACTGTATATGACTGACTTTCTTGTTAAATAGAGAATTAAATGTTTTGATCTTTTTCCTTCTTGGCATAAGATAGTAAATGAAAAAATGGCAATTGCCATTTCATTCAAATTTTTTGAATCACTTATGTCTGTAGGCATAAGATTACCTTCATCTTCCTACTCTGACATAATATCTTGTTCTTATACAAAATCTTCTTTTTGCTGTTAGGGGTAAAAGAGCTGGAGTGTATTTCTTTAAACTTACACCTTCCTTCTACCTGTTCTTCTGTTCTCCACATTATTGTTAGTGGAGGCATCTACAGGTGGGGTTGAGGTTTTGGGTTGGGGTTTCTTTTTTTAATTTTTTTTTTTAAATCTTTTCATGCTTCTGTAGCATATGAAAGAAGATTATGTTGAGAATACTGGTAGTATATTAGAATGTATGGACCAGCCTCCCTTTATTATTTGTAATAAAGCTGTGAAGACTTTTTCAAAAAGCAGCATCAAAATGTGAAAAATGGTAAGGAATTTATAAGCCCAGGAAGTTAAATCTCCTTTTAGATGACTATCATGGCTTTACATTTCAGAGGAACAGGCAGGTAGGGACTTGAAATCTACTAATAAAAATTTCTTCAGTCATATCAGTGCTAGGAAGCCTCTCAGAGTCAGAAAGTCTGAGAGGTGCGTGAAGAGAACCTGTGAAATGTCAAAACATAGCAGGGGAGCTGCGTGGATTCTTCACTTAGATGTTTCCTGTAAAGAATCTTTCCAGACCTGATCTTATGGACAGAATCAGAGGAATTCTTTTCAATTTTTGCTATAAGAGATGTATAGAACCAATCTTTAATTTAGTAAGAAATTTCTAAGGTCAAATGGGATGAATGAAAGGTTTCAAATAAAATGAAATTAATGTTTCTGTAATATGGTAATATCTCTTTACAGACCATGAAAGCAGCTTTTGTGTCTGTAAACTTGTCTTGTGTTCTTCTCCGTACTATACCAGTTGATGTGACAAGATGCATGTTCATCCTACAAAGTCTACTTTTTTTCAGACTGTGCTTTTTTTCCTGGCTATACGGTTTCAGCTCACTGAGAGATTCCCCCAGTTTGAGTTACTCATCATGCTACCTTCTGTGTTTTACTAGAAGTACTCTTCAAGACCTTCAAGTTTCATTAATTTGATTTTTATATTGTGATTAAATGCACGAATTATAAAAATGCTGAGGTAACATGTTTGTACTAGGTTGTCTTCTATTTCTGCTGACTGGTGAGCAGAATTGCTTCTTAGACTACAGCTTGTCTCTGCTGTCTCTGTTCTTCCTGAAACTTTATTGCATGTCATTTTGCTACTACCAGGCATTTCCATTCTCTCCAAGAAGTCCGGGAGGTCATAACAATTGCTCCATGGGCTGTGTGATTTTTATTTTTTCTTTCAAAGCAATGTTTACTGGAACAGATTGCCCAGAGAGGTTGTGGATGCCCCCTCCCTGGAAGTGCTGAAGACCAACTTGGATGGGTCTTTGGGCAGCCTGGTCTAGTGGAGGGTGTCCCTGTCCATGGCAGGGGGGTTGGAACTAGGTGATCTTTGAGGTCTCTTCCAAACCATTCTGTGATTCTATACTGTTCTTCGTATGGAGATCCACAATCTTGCTCGTGTTTTAATTGAAGTGCCTCGGGTAGTTTAGAGGCTCAATATGGATTTTCTTCTGACAGTTACATATCTTACTGTGCTCTATATTAAATATTTACATTTTCATAAGGAAAAAACAAGCTAAAAACTTCTGTCATTAGTAATCAGAATAAATAAGACAGAACTAGTCTTTTCTATTGGTTTTAAGTGAGGTTTTCGGCTAACTGTCATATCTATCCGTTAAAATCACAGTCTTTTTGTATTATTCAGATATTTACTTCAAGCTCTTCTGGGTTTTTTTTTGATTTTTTTTTTTGTTGTTTTTTTCCTTCTCTGAAGTATGCTGAGGAGTACTTGAGGAAAAAGGATTTTTATTTCCGATGCATGTAAAAAAAGATTCTGCTAACAACATATTTTAGTGCATAGGATGATGTGTTTAAGTGTATAAATACGATTACCGATGTGGATTTTAATTATCTGTGTTTAAAGTTTGTTTTGCATCTGTGTGTGTATTTAAAAATTTAGAAATGCATCTGTCTAAAGATGTGTTATTTCATGATGCTTAATGTACCCTTCCAGAATTTTTAAAATTAAATGAATTTGGTAATACGAATGTTACATTAAAAAATTAATATGTTTCTATTAAGTTTGAAATACCTTTTGTGGTTGATATTGTCTCATTTTTGAAAGCAATTAAGAAACTAATAGACTTGCACTGTGAGGAAGTCGTGAGAGGTTACTGAAAGGTATTTCATTTGAAACTACAAACTGGAAATGTTAAGGCATGGGAATAAATGGAAAACAAGATCTTGAATAATGGTAGAAGCAGTAAAATGAAATTGAAGAGAAACTGAAGGATTTCTGCAGGTGTAAAAAATGAAAGAATTGTGAAGAGGGAGAAAGTTAATTACAATTAAGGTCACTATGGGAGAGACGTATTCCAAGGGAGCTGCATATTTTAGTTGTGGCTTATGCATTTGTTTTACTCTCCCCAATGGTTTCCATACGGTTATAATTAACGTTCATCTTTCTGTAGTGAAGCAGCACAGAGGTGGTTATACTTTCAGATCTAAATCTTCTCAAGCGTGCTTTCCAACAGACTGGGAAATTACTTTAATGGCTTTTGGCATCTAAATATCACAACTTTGTGTGTTTATTATGAAGTAATGCGCAGGAAGAAAAGCTAAAAGAGAAAGAATTACTTAAGCAAAGATAATATGCTGTACAAATGAGCGTAACATTCAGATACTGTTGTATAGATCAGTAGCATCCCCATCTAAGGGAAAGTTTTTGAATTAGTTGGATCAGTGCTTTAAACATAGTTGTAAACAACTTTTTTTTTTGCCTTGTTTCCAGTAAGATATATGGTTAGTTCTAGATTTCAAACCAATTGAAATACAGTTGTCAGAAGTTTGTGTGCTGAAACTTTTTAATTTGAATAGGCTTTGCTTGTAGTTTAATTGCAAACCTATTTTTAATCATAGCAATCATAAAGTAATTGGGCTTTTTCATCAGTATAGGGATTTTTTTGCTTGTTTCTAATTTGAGAAATCTGAAATTTTTAATTTCTCCCTAAAGCTGTGGAAAACATTATAAAACAGAAGTGAAAAAATAAATACTTAAGCACAATAACAACAACAACAAAACCCCACCAAGGTTTTCTTTTGCAAAACAATTTTTCTTTTATATGTTTTAATTTCCTTATTTCATAGAAACAGAAAATATGTAATGCTTTTATAGCACGTTAGTTTTAATAAAAAATACTTTTTAAAAACCCAATTGACTTCAGAAATATCTTTGACAATTCATAACTGATTCACATGTTCTGTCTTTAATTATGAGATAAAACGTTACAGTCCATCTGCAATTTAAAGACGCTACGTTTCTTACGGTAATATAGGGGAAGAAAAATAAAGAAACCATACTCCTATTTTTGAGTAGATGAACCAGGGTTTTTTTTCCTAGAATTTGTACCTTGTGGTATGATTATTTCTTTACCATAATGATAAATATCTATACAGTATGTAAAATATGGTTGAGTCTCATGAACAAAGCAAGCCTTGTGGTTTTTTTTTCCCCACAGATGCTGTTTCATTGGGTAATTGTAAATCATAGCAGATTAAGATAGTTACTGAATCCACTCAAAAAATTAAGAACTCTAAGAAGTAGTGTTGCCTGTGCAGCCCAAGTTCGTTCTCCTCAAATATGCTTTTAATTCAGTATATGCAATTTGTGCTAAGAAGTGCAAATAATGGATGGTACTTAGGTTCTGTTATAAATAAGGCAAGAAGTCTGTAAGGTCCATTTCATTCTTACTAGCTGTGAATGACATAGAAGATTACAAAATAAGGAAACATGTCATTTTGAATAAGAAATTTGCTGCAAATCCAAACTACACAATATGGGTCAAACTGCCACAATCATAGGCTTGTGCGTACAGTGTCACTGAAGAACAGGTATTTCCCCTGGCATCCATTTTTCTTTAAGAATGTATTTTGTTGTTCAGTTCAATGACAATAATAGGTTAAAACAAAAAACTCTTCATAAGTGGGTCAATTTCTGCTTATATAGAGTTATTGTCATATGTAAATGGTTGCTGAGCTTACCTGACAGTGACAAATTTTTCAGTCTTTCATCACTGGAAAAAATTAAGCTTCTGAATTTTTAAAAGTTTTTATATTTACATACAATTTCTTGGATAATTTTTATTACTTCTGTATTTATCCAAGTTAAAGTTGAACCTTTACTCTGGTAAAGTTACCTAGGTAGTGTATTAAACATATTACTGTTTATGGGATTGTTCAAATGAGCTCTCTTTGCGCACGTTTTAATATGAAGTGATTACGTTCAAGACAATTTCTTTTTTTAATAGTTTCAGTGAATTTGTATTAATTTTCAGTACTTTTAAAATTCACCCTTGCATACGCAGGTACATAGAATTTTTTAATCTCTTAAATACATTTTGGCCTTTAAGGAAGCTGATTTTTTTTCCTCCCGCTCCAGTAAACAATTCCTTTTAAAATCTACATTAATTTATAGATTCTTTTTGAAGGCTCTTCCGTTTTAAAAAATGTAGTACTAGAGTGACTATCTCTAAAATAGGCCTGTAATCAATGCCAGACCTTAACACAAGCAAGGCGTGTGTTCCTGAGTCTTCCTTTAGACTTGTTTGACCGTGCTATGGTTTATTCTTGCTGTTTTGTGCACTCTGTGTGTGTTTGTATGTGCATACATAGGCTCAATGCCTTAAAAAATTAAGAGTTAAGCACAAACTAGATAATTAAAAAGTGTGGTCTGGGAGACATATTCACCCTTTAATCTTTCATTTCCTATTCTCCAAGCACCTTTTGGATTTCTCAGGAAACTCTCTTATCAGGCATTCTAAGAAAATGCTCATCAGCATCCTGTGCTCATCATGCATAGAGGATGCTAATTACTAGTCCTGTAATTTGGTATCCCATGCTCCACTTCTCCCTGGCAATCTGTTTTGGTTGACAGCAGCAAACCTATTGAAGTGATTACTCTGAGAAGAATTTGTGCTGAACATTGTATTGTGCTGTGCGTTCATTGTTGCTAAGATACATTTTTAAGAAGAGCTGTCATCTTACAAGCTTGGAAGACTCGTGTTTCTCAATAATGTCATAGTCAAGGATGTGGCTTGTACCTTTTTTTCCTATGTAAACTGCATTTACTTGCCAGATTTCTCACCTGTGTAAGAGGTTGCCAGTCTTGTATTTGGCATTATACAAGTTCTGTGGGTCAAAGATGTGTTGGTGCCACCTGGTTTACTTAGTTCCCTTTTGTACCTTGTTTTGATGGTAGAGTTGTTGAAGTAGTAAAGATATTTTTCATCTTTCTTGTATCTGAATTCTTGAGCAGTAATCTTGGTCTGCAGCCTATGAGGAACTGATGTCTCTTAATTTGCAACATGGGAATTTCCTTGTTTTTCAAATAAATCTATCATTCTTAAAACCAGGCTTATTTCTGTGTAGATATGTGCAGTGGCTTATGAATAGGAATTCAGGGCAAGCTCTGGACTACTTAGTGTAGGGAAAAAAAAAATTTGCCATTAAAATCTAGTCTAGAAAATGCCTTAGTAGAAAAAGCTTCCTGGCAAGCATGTAGGCCCACTAAAAGAAGTGTCTCAATGATTTACTGATGACTGTTATGCAGAACCTGGAATGAGAGAATAAGTATATGAAATATTTACTCTTTTGCGATAGAACAAATTGAGAGTGCTTGCCGGGTCATACATTAATTTTGATGAGTATAAAACTTAGGGCAAAGTAATCAAGCTTTCGGTGTTTTGGAGATGGCGATATACCTTGTTCTCCAGGTTGAAGGAGGTTATAACGTTCCCCATGTGCAGTAAAATTATTTAGAGATTTAATAGTGATAAAGTAAAATGATTAATGTTTAAAACGTCATTCTTATACTGATGTATAAAGGTATTTATCTTGCTTCCTATTGCATCTTAAGGAAATTGTGGCAGATCGACTGAAAACAAGTGTAAGATTATCAACAGTGTTAAAACAGTCAGGTCAACAATACATTGTGTGCGTGAGAACATGACTGGTGCTAGGGGAGTATTTGAAAGGCAGTAAGGTCATAGTACCTAAGCCTGGACTGATGAGATGATTGAGTTCTTTTTATTTTTTTTAATTTTACCTTTGTGACTGCAGTGTCACAAAGAAAGGGAAGTTTTTGCTTTGGTTATTAATCCTTAACAGCTCAAAAGTTATTTCTATCAGATAAATATGTAATAAGGGGTTTTTTCAATGAGAGAGATTGATGTGGTTATGTACATATTTAATTAGGTAATTGTTACTGAGAGAATTTACATTTAAATGGTCTATTATGTCCTGATCTCCTTAGAAAAACATTACATTAGTGCAGCAGTGACTGCCTAGCTGTTTCATAAGGCTTTTTGAAAAGTGATTTGGAAGTGGAATGTGTAAGATCTTCTAGACGAGGAAATATTACTATGCACCTCTGCATGCACTCATGTGTGCAGTTTTGTAGGTCGCATACTTAGCTGGTAACTTTTAGGTTGGGTCTGTCTGAAGATACAACCTCTGAAGTACATCACAACAAAGTAAACTTTATACAGACCTGTGCATGTAGAGTCAGAATGATTTCTTTTACCTCTGCAAGAGCTATATGATTTGGACTTGAAGTATATGGCAGTACTTTTTATATGTTAGATGAGAAATACATTTACATAAATTAGTGCTACAAAAAGAGCAGTTTTAAGATGTTCAAAGAATTAACCTTTCTAATGTTTATACGTATTATTTTGTATATTGGGTGTATGTAAAGAAAAACAATGATTTATTGATGATCTTAGTCTTACTCATTGAAAATAAAAGTAAAGCTATCTAAAACCAGAATTTGCAATTCTGTTTTCAAGCACAAGTCTTGAATTGAAATAATATCTCATGTACTTTTGAGATGGTTATTTTTGCTGCTTCTATTGTTTGTCCTGAAATCCCTTATGCTCTTTCTTTTCTAAATATCTCCAGTGTGTTTATTTCTTCATATGAATAAACAAAAAAAAAAAGAGGGAGTAACATGCAACTTGATTGCTCTTTCCCTTAAAACTGTGTGGAAAAAGAAGCACTTTGCACAATGTGCCTACACAAATACTTGAATAAATGTTAAATATGTGAACTGTTATATGCATATTATTCTGCCAATCAAATGTTCTTTAATTGGAGCTTGTCATGAAAGCGGATGGCCTTTTTTTTATTTCAACTGTAGCATGGGAAAGGGTCATTCAGATATTCAGATCCAGGTTTGAACTTCCTCAATAAAGTACAGCAAGTTTAAGGTGAATTGATGCGGCAGAAACCATTGCACATCATTGAGCTCTTGTTTGGTGGCTTTTGTGCTGTGCCTTCTTTATTAGATTTACTGTCTGGATGGCTTCCACAGTGTAGCTCCTTGTTCAGCGTGCACCACATTTAAATCAAAAAGTACCAGTTAATATAACATATACAGAGTATATACTTTTTAGCTGATCTAATGAAAAATGTATTTTAGTATATCTCTAATTAGATTTACTCTTTGCAATATTTGGTTGCGGAGTTTTAAGCTAAAATTTGAGACAGTTGTTTTACATAAGGTAAATACTGCTGCTGTTAACTGAAATACAATTGAGTTGTCTTACACATTTAATTAGATTTTTTTTTAATTTCAAAACTTTATTCTGTGACATTAGAAGAGATGACTTAGTGATGCATGAGAAGCACAATGAGAATGAAAAGTGCACTGGAAGTAGCTTCTACATTTAAAAAACATATACAAAATCCTGAATATTTATTTTATGTTTGAGGCTTATGAAGATGCTAGAGATCAGTCAGTATATGCCACAGAAAAGCAGAATGTTCTTGAACGGCTATTCTAAAGGGGAAGACAGAACAAGAAAGCTGGATGAGTACTTCCTAAAAGTGCTATTTTTATTCCTGTAATGATTGAGCTTATGACTCTGTGACATTATATTTAGGGACTATGGATGCTTTTCGTGAAAGAATTGGATGGTTCCTAAAGGCTGTCTACATCTTTTGATTTATAGGATCACCCAAACTAGAGCAGAAGGAACTTGATAATAGTTACCTTTCCATCTCTAATATTTTTTTTTCCCCGTGGAATTATGAGAATTCTACTTAGAATAGTGAATTGTCATGGTTTAACCCCAGCTGGCAGCTCAGCCTCACACAGCTGCTGGCTCACTCCCTGCCACCAATGGGGCAGGGGAGAGAATCGGAAGAGTTAAAGTGACAAAACTCGTGGGTTGAGATAAAAACAGCTTAATAATTGAAACAAAATAATAATAATAACAAATTGTAATGAAAAGAAAAAGAACAAGAAGAGAGAGAAATAAAAGTAAGATAAGTGATGCAAATGAAAAACAATTGCTTTCAACTAACCAATCAATGCCCAGTCTGTCCCCCAGCAGCAGCCCCCTGGCCAGCTTCCCCCAAGTTTATATACCTCGCATGACATCATATGGTATGGAACATTCCTTCAGCCAGTTTGGGTCAGCTGTCTTGGCCATACCCCCTCCCAGCTTTTTGTGCACCCCCAGCCTTCTCACTGGCAGGGCAGAATGAGAAGCTGAAAAGTCCATGACTTGGTATAAGCATTGCTGAGCAACAACTAAAACTTCAGTGTGTTATCAACACCATTCTCATCCCAAATCCAAACCACAGCACTATACCAGCTGCTAGGAAGAAAATTAAATCTATCCCAGCCTAAACCAGGACATGAATTTACGTCAGACCTATGTCCTTTTCAGAAGGACCTGTCCTGACATCCTCTTTCTACTTGGTGAACATACCTGTGATGAAAAGTAGTTGGAACCATTGGAAGATGTTTCTTGAAAGTTATATT
>VXBL01002370.1:450404-486598 GCA_013400195.1 Aramus guarauna | reverse complement strand
GGGGGGGGAATAATTAAAATTGTCTTCCTAATTTGCTAGTCCTTTCATACAGGAACAATTACAATCTAGTTTTTCCAAAATATTAATGTTGGGGTGCCTGCTGTCCCAAGTTGCTTCAGCCTTGGTTCTCAAACCACTGTTGTTTTCTTGCAGGCTGTCATTTTCCCTTGTTGCAGGTAGTTCAGTTACAGGATGAGAAGCCCTTTGATGGGCATTTAAAGTTTAATTTCAGTTAAGTTTAGATTTCCACAGTTTAGAGGTCTGCATTTTGAGGCAATCCTTTTAAGTTCAAGTTATAGCTGATATTGAGAAACAGGATTTTCTTTGGATGTGATTTATCTGATTTATTGTAGGTTTCTACTTTAGAACAAGACAGCTAATACTGCATCACCACTTGTTTTTTGTGTTGGCTGTGAAGGAAGGTGAAAACGCCCACCTTCAATGGTTAGGTGTGTTTTCAGCTTTTTTGTTGGTTTAAATCCTGGTATGAGAATATAGTGTGAAATGGTAGGTTTTGAAAGAGAAGGACAAAAAAGAGGTAAGATAAGAAAGATGAAAAAGAGAAGATAGAAAGTCTTTTTTCATTTGTTATCTTTTCATGCCTACCTGTAGAAGATTTATTGTGTTGTGCTACGGTTTATAACTTCCTTTTTGTTCAGCAACGTGATAGCGGTATCATGAAAAGAAAAGGTGCTCAAAGGCAGGAAATTTGCAAAGGAACACACTAGCTAAGTAGTCGTAATCTCATTCTTTCAGCAAGTGTTTAGTGAAAGAGGGCCTGAAGACTGCTTCTTTCAAGGGGAATGAAGTTCAATATATGTTGGTGTTTTATATAAATATGAGGAACTCGGGTTCACTTATTGTATGTGTAGACATTGAGGCAGAGTGAGTAATGGGTTACTCCTTTTTTCACTGTTTAAAATAATTAATATTTTTTATTTCTATTTTATTGTCTTTATAAAATAATAATATTTTAATATATTAGGTTTTTTTCCCCACTGGAGCACTGTATAACTCTGACATTTTTACGTGTTAACATGTATAGGACATACCAAAAAATTTGTTCCTGCTGTGGAGGATACATAATTCATCTTCTTTTCTGTCTGGAAAAGTCTTTATCTTCTAAATTAATGGGAATATTCATCCTTAATTTTCATTTCTGAACTGTTAAAAAGGGCTTCTTGGCTCAAAATTGTGGGATTTTCTTGTTTCTTTTAAAATCTGAAGGCACATCAGGTTGGAGGGAGTTAGGCAGATGCTTAATATTGATTTTTCACAGCTTCATATGAAACTTGTCATCTTAAATTGACTTTTTTTTGTCCATGTTAAGTCTAATAATTTTCAGTCTTTCTGTAAGTCTTGTGAGTACTCTTAGGTAATTTTTCTGTTAGTGGACTTATTAATGTCAACATATTCTTTATTAATAATTTGCTACTTTTTCTGGACTTTGAGGGACTGTTGTCGTCTTTTTGAGCAGCGGAACTGGCATTTTGATTTGGAGTAATTTTGCCAAATGTACATCACCTTAGCCACTTGTCTAATCTGAGTTAGGTTTCTTCACTGCTAGGTTTTTTGGGTTTTTTCTTGATGTTGGTCTGTTTGCCTTCAATCCTTTCTTGTTATATCTGTTGTATTCAAGCATCTTTACTGTGAAAACATTTTATCTTTTCTATTATAGTAGGCTTTTATCTTAACATGCTTTTTCTGAAAGGGTTAGATTTAATAAGTGAAATGAACCCAAGTTTCTTCTAGAAGCTGTCTTTAATGAGAGGCGTCTGTTAGAGAAAGTGATGGCAACTGAACAGAAAGATGTTGGAGGGGAGTGTTACCTCCCAATTACTGCCTGTTACCTGTGTTTTCCATAGAGTATTGTGAGAACTTGCTGTCTGTTGCTGGGAGAGGGGTATGATACTGATTTCTGGGGGATTTGTCCTCCTTTTTGCTGGGAGAAATATGCTGCTGACTTCGGGCAAAGAGTTTCTTCCTCACAAAAGGATCTGCTATTACAAAAATCTGCTATTGCAGTCTGCTGCTCACTCTTTCTTCATTGTTTTGCAAGGCAGTGTTATACCTGAGTTTATTACAGAGAGTATTTAAAACATGTTGGATACTTGTTTGTTGATCCTGTTTTAAAAAAACAGTTTCTAAAGGTGTACTCCAATGCACAGGTGGGATTTCTTTAATAACTGTAAGTGACTACTGGTGCATTGTTTACTGTCCTGCCACCTCTTAGATCGTGTGCTTTTATTTTATAAAGTCTCTTTAATGTTTTATTAGCATGACCTAATCTCCTTGTCCTACAGCTATTCATATTTCACACCCACATATATACACCGTGCAAACAAGAATGCTTTGGTAACACCTTGCTACCAGCGTCTGCTAGTAGTGGTAAAATCACTGGTCTGTTAAAATCATTTTTTAACAGGTATAATGCTCATGGTTATTACCAATTGACAAATAAGTGCTTTGAGGTAGCATCATCAAATGTGACAACATAAAAATGTACTTAGGCTTCTGTAATGACATACTGCAAAGCTATGAGACAGATAATAGAGGAGTTTTAAGGTATTACACTTTCTTAGTTTTCTCTTACTATTTATTCTATGCTACGTTGCAATTGTGTAATAGAGGAAATTCCTTCTTTGGTATATCATACTCTGTTTGAGTAGAATCAAACACCTCTCTCTTCTGCACCTCCCCTTCTTTGAGAAGCAACCAGGGCTGGGAAAGATGCTGCTTTGATTCTCATCTTGGTACAGTAAGGCACTGTGAGCTGCTGCAAGAAGGAAGCTACAACATTTACTCAGAGCATTCCCAGCTCATGTTAAACGCTCTTCTGGGGCCGTATGGGAGCTTTGGGAATTAGCTGGCAAGGCAGCTTGTTCTGTGTTCTTTTCAAAATGGATTAATTCAGATGCCATGGTTTAAAAATAAAACAACGTGGCTTAGGTGGTAAAATTTCAGTTCACAGTGAAATGTGAATTTCATTTAACACACTTGTGTTGTGATAACAGAAAGGCTCAGTTTCCATGGATTAGATGTCATTGAGGTTCTGTGCTTTTCCAGTATTGAGAATCATGGAGGTATTTTGGGGTGGGGTGTTAATCATCTGTTTCCTTTTGTCTGATTTCCTTCTGATTCCAATGCTTGCCTGAAAAACAAATCCTCCTTGAAAAGCTCTAGTCAGCTTTCTAAATAAATTTCACTGGTTTTCTAAAAAGTATTTTTCAGGGTTTTTTCTTCTGTCAAGACTGGCAACATGTTTTGCTGTGTCTGATGCAAACATAGACAGGTTCTGCAGAGATTGTTCATACATAGCTTGAGGGCTCTCAAAGTGTTTCTGATGATCCTCTTTCAGGTGTGAAATGTTTAGAATGAAGTCATTTATTATATATTAATTCTGGTTAACCAGGCATGATTTGAGATATTCACAGTCTGCAGGAAATAAAGTATTCATTAACATTTAAAGCCATTAGATGACACAGTTGAGCAATAAATGATTCATTTAGTCCCTGTTAAAGTAAATGTGTGTTGAAGTTTCTGACTAGAAGATAATGGTGGTTGTCTTTATTTTCAATTATTTTCCTCATCCTTGCTTTATTTATTCTGTGCACTTCATTGACTTGTCTTTCTCTCTCTCTCCTTTCCTGAAACAGAAGAAGAAGTGGAAAATTTTGATGTTTCCAGTCTGCCTGAAGAAGTGCTGCAGAATATAGAAGCTGACAGTTATTGGTGCATGAGCAAGTTGCTTGATGGTATTCAGGTAAATTGATTTTTCCTGTCTGTAAGTAGTGGAGATAACCAATTAATGTCATGGCTTTGAACTACTTTAAGGTTGTTGAGAAAGAGTACATCTATTAAACACAGGGGAGAAGCAGATTTTCCTGTTGGAGAAATCTGCTGCAAGTTTGGCATAGTGTTAAGGGGAAAAAAGGGGGAAAAAAAATTGTGCAACTTCCTTTGATCAAAATGTCTACATGTTTCATTGTAGTATGATGTTCTAGAGTGGAGCTGAAATCTCGAATTCTAGAGGCATGTTGTGCACCCCAGTCACCAAGTGTGGAGAATGTTTGCTCAAGTCTCCAAGTATAAAATTGTCTCATTGAGGTGATGAAAAGCTGACTTATTTATTCATTTTAAGTCATTAATAGAGCAACCTGTAAACAATTGCTTTTTAATGGTTCCTGAAATTATCTTCCTATTTTAAAAACATCCATTTAAAACTTGATACTTACGCTACTTCACTGAATGTTGTCTGAATTTATTCTACATCAAAAAGCTCTGAGCATAATTTGCTGTTAAATGCAGCAATTTACAGAGTAAGAATGGTGGATTTGTGTGTACGTGTTTGCATTCTTTGGTATGTAAGTTTATGAAGATTAGAAGGATGTACAAGAAATAGTAAATATGTTGCTAAATATCTTGCATTTAGGTGAGAGAGGAATCCACATGACCTACCATAGATTAAATGGGAGTCCAAACATCTGTGTTTGATACTTAGCATATTAAACTACTTTACGCTGCAGTGCTGATGCACGGTAAAGTGGAAGCTTTGGACTTTCCAGTTTATGAAGAAGTTACCCAAATTAAATTTTGTAGGCTTTGTGTTGCAATGGGCATCAAATAGTATCTAATACCTGTTTTTCAGATGTGTGTAATTTGAGATAAACATTTTGAATCTTGCTAGAAAGTAAAAATAATCTGATGTAAAGTCAGAATACATGAACTAAAATAATACTCATTGTGAATTGCTGGGTTACAATGGGACCAAAATTGACCTTTGATAGAAATACTAAAGTTTCTGAAAGGTGATGATTTCTATTTTGCACCTGCGATAAAGAATTGTATTTAGTGATGTTTGGTAGGCAGATGTTTGAAGTTAGGGTTCATTTGCTGCTTTCAGCAAGCTGATTAGAAAATAAATTATGGTGACAAATACTCAGTGCATTGCTGCTTTTTTTTTTTAATGCTCATGCCTTCTCTTTCTGATTATTCTCTTTCAGATGAGCTACTTGTATAGTGTAGAGGATCTTTTCTCTGAAATTGTTTCACGATTACTTTGGTGACAATTAATGTATAGGATAGAAATAGTTTGATTAATTTATTTCTAACATTCTCTTAAAAGATGAGGTGGTAGACAAGTGCTTCTACTGTACCTATTAGATTCAATCCTTTTGATAGGTTCCATGTAATTTTATTTGTTTTGAGATGCTTTGGACAAATGCTTGAAAATTAAAGGTTTTGTTTCTCCAAGTGGTTTTAATGTAGCAAGGACCCTGGAGGTTGAATTTATGTGTGTGGAAAATGCCTATCCTCCAATCCTTATTAAAAATCATCATAAAATATGAATAACCATAGAAATTTCTGTGAATTGAAGCTGTACTTTTCAGTGAAACTAAATTAATGTTTTCCAGATGCTTTACTTTGGATTTTTTGATAGATATTTCTTTCTTATGGTACTTAGTATTTTTAACAGTCTTTTAACTATTCTTGCTTATGACTTA
Source organism: Aramus guarauna (assembly GCA_013400195.1). Taxonomy (NCBI): domain Eukaryota; kingdom Metazoa; phylum Chordata; class Aves; order Gruiformes; family Aramidae; genus Aramus; species Aramus guarauna. Next base: position 481,094 of record VXBL01002370.1, on the reverse strand, counting down.
TGTTTTAATATGAATGTTTCATTGATTAAGGCATATTATGAATTTAAACTTGTAACAGATTTTGTGACAAAATTGTTACAAATTGAGTCAACAAACAGAAGTCTTTAACTTCAAAGAAGGTATTTTATGTGTATTTCTCCTGGTTAAAGGTCAAATGAGTAGTAGCTCAATGTTTTGTGGAGTACCTGTTGAAAACCAGTCTTTTTGTCGTGCTGATTCCTGTTAAAAAATCCTCTTTTGCTTATTTGAATCTCTCAGAACTACTATATTTTAAAATATTTGACCACATATCAAAAATATGTGAGAATTTATAAACAAAAAGTGAGAACTTGAAATCTACTTGAAAGGAAGAAAGCCAGGTAATGAAATGCAAACCCTCCAACTGTTTTACCTGTTTCTGGAACGTCTTCTGTCACAGGCCTGCTGCTCTGTGGGTTTGGGTTTTTTTTGTTTGTTTTTTGTTTTGTTTTATTTTAATAGAAAAGGAATTTCAGAGATTACAAAATTTCTCCTTAAAGTTCTGTTTTCGTACAAATCCATCAAGTTCTGATAAATAAAATATTGAAACTAATTGTAATGGAATTAAACTTCATTGATGAAAATTTAAGGTCTTACATATATGGAATGGTTATGAATTGGATGTATTCAAGGATGCACTCATCCATCAAAAGCAGGCTTGAAAGCTTATGCTAGTGGTGTGACTGATGATGTTACAGTTAATTCAGTGCAACTGCAACATGCTGCTGAAATGAAGGGGTTTGCTTGGCTTTTTTCTCCCATTCTGATGTTTTGGTTTACTTCTGTGTTGATACCACTTTACTTGTCAGATAAGAGGGGTCATGTAGTTGCAGGTTGAGTTGGTTGGGAGAACTAACCCAACAGGAAATTAGCTCATTGAAAGGAAGGGGATAAAAACCCCAGAGAATAAAGTCCGTTTTACTGAAGGGATGTCATCTAAAGAGACCTTGACAGCCTTGAGGAGTGGGCCCATGAAGTTCAGCAAGGCCAAGTGCAAGGTCCTGCACCTGGATCAAGGCAATCCCTTCTTGATTAAACCACAACAGTCATTTTGGGGCATGAAGGGGTGAGGTAATGACAGGTCTGAGCAGAGTGTGTTAAAACAAATCCGTTATACGCATTTGTTATATTAGTGCTGAGTGGGGATAATCACTTCTCTTCATTTACTGGACCAGGAGGCTGCTGGCTGCCTTTGTTGCCAGGGCGTACCACCAGCTCAGTCTGAGGTTGCTGTCTGTTGAGACTTCCAGGTCCTTTTCCATAGAACTCCTCCCCAGCCAGTTTGTCTCCAGTGTCTGTTCTTGCAAGATGCTCCAGTGATGATTTATGAAAACCTGTTTCTGGGGGTGTATGTGATCATGTGCAAAATATGTCCAAATAAGGTATTCTTGATTATTTTTGACATATTAATTGGTAATTTCACTTTTTTAATCTGTATAACAGTGTTTTGGTGCATTTCTATTGTGAATAAGAATCATATATTCTGAGGTATATTTTATAGCTAATTGATTTCCAAGAGTATTTTGTCTTGAATTTCAAGTCAAACAATCAAAAGATAAAATGTTTCCCATGTCCATCCACCATGCTTATGGTAAAGCTGGTTGTCTTTAGAATGCTTCTAAACTGGAGATGATGTATGAGTATTTTTGCATTTTCATCTGTAGGAATAATGTCTGTGCATGTGGGAAAACTAGAACTTTAGGTTAAGTACTTTTTCCACTTAATTAAATAGACATTCCCATATATCCATTGTAATTAACTTTTTTATTACTAAATCATCCTTTATAACATTTTCCTCAACAGAGTCCCATTAACATTCAAGTAAAAAGTTCATGCTGATCTGTGCCACCTGAAAACGTAATGTTCATGTATAAAATAGAGTATAACTCTTCATTTTAAGTTCAGATATAATGGTAATAAAATAACCAAAGGGGAAATATGTGCATTGCGTAATGAGCTAACCAGATGTATTAAAAATAGCAATAAAATATTAATATAATTACTTATCAGGGCTTGGGAATTTTTAGAATAAAAGGGAGATAATTAATTTTGAGGGACTGGAGTATACTGAGGTATATGTTAGCTATTTCTGTGACTGATTAAATAGCAAGATTTATGATCTGCAAAGGGAATCCTGCAAAGTTCTTTCTTGCTCCTAAGTTATGGAAAGTTTGTTGCTAATATGTGCCTCAAGTCTGAATCACGGATGGATGGATGGATGGATGGATGGATGGATGGAATGCTGCTTGGGAATCCTTTCAGAGGTCTGTGGGAACAGATAGATAGCATGAATATGCAGCTCAAATGTTGAGAAGTACGTACAGAAATAACTGATGTTAACTCTTCTCAAAATTCTTCACAGAACCTTCCAAAGATGTATTTTTAAGGAAAAAAATAGGTCAAAGATAGTTTTCTTTGTACCTTTCCATTAACCTCCTGCAAGACAAGTTTCTTGATTATATCTGCAGTTCATTTGGGTAGCTAGTTTAGGGTTATGATAAATTGCAGATCTCATATATGAGAACATGGGTTCATTAGCCAAGATAGATATAAGGAATATGTACAGTAAGTGTCTGCATGTGTCTGTTCTCTGTCCTGTCATGCGAACCGCCTATCTTTTGCATATTTCAGGCATGGGTCAAGTTTCTGTATCACAGGTACTGCAGGGTCTACCTGTGCAAATGCAGAGATAGCTTGTCTAGGATTTCTGAGTATGCATCAGCCCAGAGCTTCTGGTAAGCTTACCTAAATGAAGGAAGGAGTCTGTCCTTCCTCCTTCCTCAGCTGAACATAGCACCACAAATGTGGTGTGTTCAGGGAAAATGTGATATATGATATAACTGTCTTCAGAGTCTCCACTAACATCATATAGCTGATACTGAAAGACAGTACTGCAGTCATGCCCTGATTTCTGTATAAACAGATCCTAATGCCAGTCAGAGATGTACGTTTTAGAAATGAGAAGCCCTGTCAGGAATTATCAGAAATGCTAACAGTAGTTATTTCTATACATAGTTCTCTTAACGTTTGAGCTGCATGTTCATGCTCAGTGTCTGTTCCTGCAGCTGATATCACTGTAACTCCACCTGTGAGATACAACTTCTATATGGTAATAACTATTTAGTAATTTCCAGAAATTCAGATTGTTCATTTTAGGCGAGTGTCTTGTCCAAGTTGGATCCTGAGAATGACAAAACATGGTGGTTTCTTTCTTGAAGCTATGCCTATTCTAAGGAAAAACAATAGATGCTTGATCAGAATTGTATTTTATAACACATATAAAAGTAACAGGTTTTTATTTTAAAATTAAAGTGTAAATTATGTTGCAAAACTTTATGAATGATAAGAAATATAATTATAGGGATTACTGCCGATGATTGCAAACAGATTGCTCTGTCTTGCCAAAAGTGAGTTTACTGTTGAATGGAGACTTCTGTTCTGGTGAATAAATGATATCTTGGGATTAGTCTTATTCTTTTCATTATCAGTGGCTTCCGTAAGGAAATTTCTAAATTATGAACAATTTTAAATTCAAATATCCAGTTTTTCAAATTTAGATATTAATTATAAAGTCATAAACATGAGAAATTTCAGTAGAAATAGGTTCCACAATTAGGGCAGGCACTTGTGCCTGTGTAGGATTGTAGAATGGCTTTTCTTCTAATGAGAAATGGACAACTTCAACATTTTTAGTAATCACTTATCAAAGGATACACCTAAATGGTATTTTTCTGTTACTCTTATTTGCATGCCATAGGTGAGACTCAGTTCTTCTGAAACTTAAGCATGGCGACAACAGGTGCTTCTATCCAGAATCCTTTCCGTATTCATGCTTGGATGTCTGTTTCTATTTTTCTGACATAATTGTTTGGAGCAAATACTGTTTTATGGTGTTTTAAACTTAGAGTAAAGGAAAAGAAGCTTCAAGGTAGAACAAGAGTCTAGAGATTTTTCTGTAAGCAGGTTTTACCTTTCTCAATTCAAGAGAATTTTCTGACACAGAATACACATAAATTACTGTTAAGAGTTAATACCATTAAGGGCAGACTTTTTTGAGGGCAAAACACATTCAGTATTGTGTCATCCTGTGTGACTTTTCCACAGGTCCTTCAGATCTTCAAAGTCCGGTTTGAAGCTCCTCTTCATAGAGTTCTGTGAAGACTTTATTAGTACTTGAAGGAAAAAACCAAAAATCATTGAACAATGCTAGGCAGTTAATAAACAAACTCAGGCAGTAGAGTAGTTGTAACTAGGAGCTGTTGGAATGTAATTAACACAATTGTTATGTTAGTCCTGTTCTTTTGATGTGACACTAATTAGATCATGTCTGCTATTGTCTGTTCAAAACTTGGAATAATTAAAATGTAAAAAAAGCGTATCTGCTGTGGTCTTTCTGTACGGCTCTGAGCAGATTTAGTCTGAGCAGCGAAGGACTGTATCATGGTTGTTGATGATCTGACCTCAGACACATTGTTTCAAAGTAGATCCTGAACCTCTTGATGTACCAAAACCTGAGATTAAAAATGTCAACAAATCAGATTTTTTGTACAAATGATTCTTCAAACTCATCTACACTGAGACTGTCATTAGCAATGAGCCTGAGTGAGATAGCATCAGTGTCTACTTTGCAAAGTATAAATTGTACGTTGATTTAGAAGGATTGCAATTTAATCTATTGTTTGTGATATCACTAAACTGTATGGTAGGAATATGCCATAACAATCAGCTTTGTATGAAAATTGCTGAGTTTGGACTAGCCCCTGTCCATGAGAGATCTTTTGGAAATTTCTAGTGGCTTGCTTGGTCACTGGAAGACTTCTATTCCTCCCCATCACTTGAGAAGATTGAATGCGTCACTAGGATACTGTGCATCAGGATGCACAGTAAGAATTTCAGAAGCAGTTCCTAACTCTGCTCAATTTGAAATATATCTGTGTTTATCTCCTGTAAGGGTCTCTGGTAATGGGTAAACAAGATGATCAATGAGAAAAACTGCTTCTGTATGAGAGGAATGGAATGGGGTGGATATGACATCAGATTTTGAAAATGATTTCAAGGGGATTTAGGAGAGCACAGACAATTAGACATGCACATCAGGAAAGTGTAGAAAGTGTAAAAATAAACAGAATTAGTGGCTAAAGGATAAACCCCATATTATTTAATATTTTCTATAACTCCTGTAAAGCAGCACAAATCTGGCAGGTTTTGGAAGGAATCAGTGAGCCTGTGAACAACTGTACGGTTTAATTGCATTTCCAAAATGCATTTTGATAAAGTCCTTTACCAGAAGTTCGTAAAGAAGCTATGCATCCATGGTAGAAGCATTGCCTGTTACCACGTAGGGAGGAGAAGGGTTTATATAAGTAGTCATCAAAAGAGAAAACATTACTTTGCTATTTTTAAAACCTAAAATGACCTTGTCCTCAGTATGCTGTATGCTGTTCTAATCCCTTATGTCCATCCATTTTTAAATGATTTATTGAAAGTTAAAAAAAAAAAGAAAAAAAAAGGAGCAAGATAAGTGTGATCAACGGTATAGAACAGTTTCTGGGTGATGGATTATATTCTTCAGCTTGGATGACTTAACTAAGTGGAGAAATGTAGTAGAAGTCTTTAAAATGATGAGCTGCATGAAGAAGGTGAATAGGGAGTAGTTGCTTCCTATCTCTTCTGATGCAAGACCTAGACAGTATCTCGTAATACTGCTGAGTGATAGGCTTAAAAAAAAAAAAAAAAAAAAAAAAGAGTGGTTGAGTAACTAAGCCGTGGGGCTACGTAGCAAAGGATGAAAAGCATTTTACATGGGTTTAGAACGTGAACAGTTTGAAGTTTGGTTGAAAAAAATCTTTAAACAACTTTAAATACCAGGATACCACCTTGAGTTAGGGAATTCTCAGCCCTGGAAACTGAAAGAACGCTGCAAGTGTATCACTGCAGCCTTATTTTGCTCTTACTGTCCCCTGTAGGCATTTGCTGCTGACTGCTCTTAAAAAATAAAACACAAGGTGGTGGTTTTGTTTGGCCCACTAGCCAATTTTAAGTTTGTAACAATAAGCCTTTGTTGGGACTTCAGGTAATAGAAAATTGAGGGCATCAGGAGGATGTATCCTGAGGGCTGTAGTTTTTCTTCAGGATAGGCATCTTCAGAAGCTCTTAAGGAGCTTGTGTCTCTTTGAAAGCCAATAATGCCGTTTGCTAACCTGGCACTGAGAGTAAAATTTTCAGGAAGAGAACAAACCTAGTAGTAATTGGTTCTCAATACTTATATAAAAGACATTGTTTTCTGTGATTTAGATGAAATATATGATGCTATCAGTCTGCTTCAGAATAAAAATATTTTATCTTCTACCTAAAATTTATAGCGTCAGATTTTAGGTTTGTAAGTGGCCATATTTATGATTTCTAGCTCTTACCCAGATTTGAACTGTTGTCTGGCCTACCATAATCCAAAAATATACCCTGAGCACTTCTTTTATTGCTCTTTTAAAAGTTTCTGTAATTTATAATATATTGAGTTGTGTAAAACTGTAGTTTCATTACATAGCCCAATAGATGATTTAGTCTTTGATTCTGAGACTATGGATACTATTATAACATGAGAACCAGCACCTACTTTTTAATAAGATACTGCTTTTTCCATCCTGTTATGTAGGAAGAAACCCCCCGTTTTCAGTGTAGAAAATTTTGGGCTGCAACACTTTGTAAATCTCTTTCTTATGGCTTTGGAAATTTTTTAAGTTTTCAAAAGTCAGGCTTAATTATTACAAAGGTGGAAAGATCTTTTCTTTTAAAGGAAGTATCTTGGAGTAATTGTGGAATATGACATGAAATATGTGCACACAGCATGCTCCAGCACACTTGTGTGTATGTGTGTTCTTGTGCATGTGCACTGTCTCTCACCTGAACTGTATGTAAGATTCAATTTACATTATAATTTCCATCTTCAACAGAGATTTTGGGTAAACTCTGCTTACCATTGGTAGTGTTAATGTACGTTGGATATCATCATATAAGTGTCATGCTTCCTTCCCACCTGCCCCCACATTTTCACATAATATTGGGAGCAAGGTGAACCAAGATTTTTAATAGGAGTTTGCTTAGAGGATTCACAAATGTGAATGAAGTACTTAAATGAGTTGAAAAATTAAAATCGAGAAGATCCCTTTCTAAGTGTCGTGGTTTAGCCCCAGCCTGTAACTGAGCACCATGCAGCTGCTCACTCAGTCCTCCCCCTGCCCCCAAGGGGATGGCGAGGAGGATGGAAGAAAAACCTTGTGGGTTGAGATACAGACAGTTTAATAGGATAACAAAGGAAGAGAGTAATAGTAATAATAATAATAACAACAATAAAACAAGTGATGCACAAATGCAATTGCTCACCACATGCAGAAGGGAGGAAAACCCCAACCTGATGCCCAGTCTGTTTCCAAGCAGCAATCCCACCTCCCGGCTAGCCTCCCCAGTTATGTCCGGAGCATGGCGTTATATGGTGTGGAATATCCCTTTGGCCAGTCTGGGTCAGCTGTCCTGGCTGTGCTCTCCCAGCTTCTTCTGCACCTGGCAGGGGGTGGAAAGCTGAAAAGTCCTTGACTTAGTGTAGACACTACAACTACCCAGCAACAACTGAAAACATCAGGGGGATATCAATGTTATTCTCATACTAAATCCAAACCACAGTGCTATACTGGCTTCTAGAAAGGAAAACTAACTCTATCTCAGCTGAAACCAAGACACTGACATAATGAAAAATATACAGTGTCAGAAAGCTTTTTTTTTAGTCATCTTTTGTTCATGTGATAATATACTTGAACATATCTAAATTGATGTATAGGAATTCTTAAATATACATCAGTAGAAAACAGAGCTGTAGATATGGCATATACAGATTACTTAATGTATCCTTTATATTTAAAAGCACTCTGATTGGTAAAACCTTATTAAAAAGAAGCAAACAACACATGAAGACTTTGTGTCAGAACTTTGTGTTTGCTTCTGTAAGTAGTTCTGATATTTTCATCAGTACATTGTTAGTGAGCAGCTTGTGTGACCTGAAAAGATGAGAAGCGCTCTGCCTATATTTGTGCTTGGCTAGAGTCATTATTGTCAAATTCTTGACAGTGGTTTTTCTTTTCAATTTGGCTCTGTTTCTCCTTCCATGATGACATAAAAGGTTGTTTTCCTTTCCTCTTCAGCTTTCTTCCTCTCTTAAAATTATCCTGTCATCACCTATTTAAAGAAAAGATGGGGGTCTTTGTTTAGCTAAAGCCTGCAAAATCTGAATTTTCAAAATAAAAAGTATTCCTGATAATGATAACTGTAGTTGAGGTCTTCTGTGCAATATATTAAGAAGTGCGGTAAGGTTCTGTATCATTCAGAGAGCATTGTATCCCCAAGGTTCTTAGCTTAGAGAGTTGCAAATTTGTTTCATTTTCTGACCCTGGGAAACAACTTCTTATACTCTGAAATTCCTGATATATATTTTAAAATATATAAATCAGTGCGGAAGGGCAAAGGATCTAAAATGTTAAAATTTCTGATATGTAGATAAGAAAAGTTGCATTTTAAAACTTGAAAATATTTCCTAAGGAATGAGTAGAAAAAGTAACATAGTGTGTTTTCATTTGTGTGTAAATAAAGTGTGTGTAAATAATATATATGTTTATATATATACACAGAAAAAAATATGTGTATATATTACTTAGACTTACAAATTTATTATATATAATTAATAATATACATATGTTATATTTATATATAATACTCAGTATGCATTGGATTCCTTCTGTGCATGCTTACAGCTGCCTTTGTACTTTTACAGCAGATGGCACCCACAAATGCTATTTACATTCCATTTTCCACGTGTAATTGAAATAATTGAAGAAGTGACAAAGAAAGATTTTCAGATTTATTACGAACTCATTGTTATGAAGTACTCATAGTATTCTGGAAGAGTTTTAAAATTAAAGTAACATGGAGATATGTTGAACATACTGAACAGTTGCTTTGGAAGTAGATTTAACGTGCACTTATAAAACATCTGTGTTCTTTTTAGCACTCCATTATAAGTTAGTAATACTTTGAACAGATAGCTGTCAGTACTGTGGCTGCATGTGGTCATTAGAAACGGAGTATATTTGTTACAATATGCATCAGAATGACTAATAAGAATCTCATTGATATATGTGGTTGAAAATACTGGAATCTACTTTGGTATTTTGTTCCTGATAGACCAATAAAAAATGCTAGCAGTGTATGGTGTAGATACTGCAACATTTGGAAGATATTAGGAATGCAAGGAAGATCATCCTTAGTTCACTCAGTATCACTTTCTCAGTGTATCCACAGAAAATGTTACTCTAGGACTTAATTTTCAAGGTAAACACCTTTCCAACTTATATCTTACTGTCAACATTCAGAATAGAGCTAGCACTATGGATGGGATTTGATACTCAGTAGTTAATCATGCTTTTAGAAACTCATCTTTTTTTTTTTTTTTGTGAGTATGGGAGGATAGTCTCTGTTAAATTTGTTCAGTGCATTTTTTCTTTATTTTCACTTTCTAATAAAATTTCTTCCATTTAGAAGTTCGCTAACCATAAAAAAATGAGGAATTACGTAATACATATTTTCATGTTTAGTGAAGGCAATAATTGAAATATTTTATTTTAAATTATAATTACTATTTTTTGAGGAGAAGCCCTGACAGACGTAGTTGTAGTTGCAGGGCAGTGAGTTGATTATACTAGCCTCTACAGAGTAAGGACAGACTACTAACAGAAGGATTTCTGAGTGAGGCAAGTTTTGAGCCCTTGTGACATTATGAAGTCTTAACCTCCTGTATTGTAAGGTGAAACTAATTATGTGTTGGAGTCTGAACTAGATATTATAACTATTCAGCTGTGAAGAAGGTTAACTTAGTTCACTGAAAGTAGGTTGGAAGCTATCTGAGCAGAACATCAAGGAATTTGGATATTGCATACTAATGCATGAATTTTTTATTTTTATCATAGATCTGTTGTATTCATGCATACTTTGTCATATGTGAATACTTACTAGAAAGCATCAAGAACAGTGGTTAGAGAGATAAGGCATTTTACGTTGACTGTTTACTGAAGATCTGTTGAGGCAAGACAATCCTGTTCTCAGTTACTACTTTTTTTCAGACTTTTGTCTTTTGTTTAATATCAATGGTCCAAGTTACACAAGGAGTAAATAAAGAAATATAACAAAAATTTGCTGGATGAGTAATGAAATATTCCTGTGAGGACCCACAATTTTGAGGGGAAATAGGAGAGTTGAATACTGGAACGCTTTTTTCTTAAAAGTTAGCAGACAACTTGGATTGGATTTATGTGACAAGGTTTTGGTAGCATGGGAGTTTCAGGGGTGTCTTCTGTGAGAAGAGGCCCCATGTTAGACAGAACCTGTTCCAGCCAGCTCCAAGATGGACCTGTCGGTAGCCAAAGTGGAGCTCATTGGCAGTGTTGGTGGTGCATGTATGCTAACGTATTTAAGAAAGGGTAAAAAACACTGCACTGCAGCTGTGAGAGGAGTGAGGAAAAAGTTGGGAGAAACTGCCCCACAGACACCAAGGTCAGTGAAGAAGGAGGGGGAGGAGATGCTCTGGGTACCGGAGCAGGCATTCCCCTGCAGCCCCTGGAGAAGACCAGGGTGAGGCAGGCTGTTCCCTTGTAGCCCATGGAGGATGATGGTGGAGCAGATAACCACCTGCAGCCCATGGAGGACCCCGTGCCGGACCAGGGGGATGTGCCTTGATGGAAGCTGCAGCCAGTGGAGGGCCCATGCTGGAGCAGGCTCCTCAACTATGGCCTGTGGAGAGGAGCCCACACAGGCTGTCTGGCAGGACAAGTGGCCCCTGGGAAGCTGCAGAGATGAAGTGTTATAATTTGACCACAACCCCCATTCCCCATCCCCCTGGGCCACTTGGTGGGGAGGAGGTAGAAGAGTAAAATTGAGCCAAATTTTGAAGCTGGTATCACTAATTAAATTGTATAGTAGAGGAATTAAAATCTTAACCACTGTACTTCTGCATTGCCCTGAGGAATAATTAATAAATTTCATGAGTTTGACATGTTTTTTTCTTTAACTGTGTTACTAGCTTTTTCCTCCACCTATAAGCAGAAAAGGAGTAAGAGTAATAGATAACAGAATACTTCTTATGTTTACAAAATCCTTGTCACAGTTTCACGAACTCCAGAAAGTCAATTGCAAGTGTCATAAGAGGGAATGTGTACAGTGTGGTTTAATTAGAAGAGAGGACTGGAGGAGCCAACGAAGGTCTTTCTGCTTAGATGAGTCAGCACAAGTAGATGAGAGGCTCACAGCTGTGATTGCAGCTGAAATAGTGAACAGAAAAAATAGATGAATAGGAAAAGATCAAATATGGTAAAAAGCAAACTTATCTGTTTTCAAATCCAAGATGGCAGTTTTGCCTTGCATTTCCAAGTGTGTATGGAGTAAATGATGATTTGAGAAAGAAAACAGTTTCAGATTCATAGATCACAGTTGGGAGTTGCACTACCTGGGGTGAGACTAATGACTGAAGTAGTAGTGTTTTAGCTCTGTGTTGACTTTCAGTGTTAAATATGTGAAGATACTTTTACAGAGGATCTGCTATAGATGAAATAATTGAGTATCAAATTGCTGTACTTTGAGTACAGTACTACTTCTAGAAAGATCAGTTAACTATAAATAAATGGAAAAGTTTATAAACATTTGAAAAAAAAAAATTAGTTTTCATTGGTAGAGTAAGTTCTGTAGAAAAAATTATTGAATTATTTCCTAAAGATGCTGTTTCCTGGATATGGTACCTAACTAATACAGGAGCGTGTCAGAGTTGTATGAAAGGTGCTATCGCAGTGCATGGGATAGTTTCTTTGTCCCTGAAATAAGATGATAGTAGATTTGAACTCTGTGTGAGACTTTCCATTCTTTCAGTTTTGATGCTTTGTTGTACTACTGAGGATTCTCATGTTCTGTTTGAGAGACAACGCCAACAAGATGAAATGTTTGCCTATTTTAGTTGGTGATTCCTGTGGAAAATTCCAAAATTCAGAGAATTATTCTTGCTTCCTCATCAACACTGTTTTGGTTTATATATTAATTTCTAATATTGAATACTCTGAAAGTGCTACTGCTAGCCCAGTAGAGAACTCTGCTATAATTTTTTTAAATAGCTACTGGGGTCAGTTACAAGTGATCAGAGCATATAATAAACTTTTCAATACTGTAAATCGCTGTTGTTGGCTGATGTACTATAACCAACAGAATTATTAGTGTATAATTTTCCCTTATGAACTTTTAGGTTTCATGCTGTATGGGAGTTTTCTGGTATTGGAAGATTAAATTGCAATTCAATTTCATAAACCAAATCAAAATTAAAAAAACCCATGTAAATATAGTCAATGAAGTCAGTATGGCCTTTTTTTTTTTTTTTTGTACATAAAAATAAACTGATACTCATCCCTTTACTCTAAGGCCAAGTTAAAATTTGAAATCAAGTCAAGAAAAACTAATATTCCAACATCAATGACATTTTTTTAAGAATAATTTTTGGGTTAGTTGCTTAGCTCTCCAACTGGTTTTCATAAAAGAATTATTCAAACAATAGCAGTTGAGGCAAAAAATCCTTTACCCTGTTTTTTTGTGTAGGTAGTGGTTACATGAAAACAATTTTACATAGCACAACTTTCTTTTAAAACAGATATTAGTAATTGTCTTTTCTTGAATCTCTCCATATAGAAAACCATAACAAACTGAGTTGAGTGGAGGAATTGTCAACCAAATACTCAGAAACATTGCTGTGTATTTAAATACTGTCTTTGTTTAAAAAGACTGATCAATTTGGAGTTAGAGTGGAGATATATTTCACACTATAGTCTATATTATAGAGCTGCAATCCAAAAATAAAAAATCCAGTTAGAGTTAATTCATTCAAATACATGCAAATACCCTGCCATTTTAGCTATATAGCTTGTGTGTTAGATTTTGATTCATGATATTAACTGTAACCTTGGGTTCAGAACACTCATGACTTCCTTGAAATAGACTCGCGATTTCCTATGCTGCTGGAAGGTATTATTCTGAACTTCTAAAGATCAAATTCTTATCCTGTCACTGATTAGGGTCTAAATTTTCATATTTCCTTCATTATTTGTGATAAAACTGTACATTTATGAGAAAAAAATCACCTTAAAAAAATCGCTACCATGACACACTTTGGCATTTAAGACGGCAGCCTTTAAAGCTACTTTGACTTCTGCAATAAAGCTGTAGCTTCAGAGGTACCAGATGAGCAAGCGGAGAGCAGTTGATGCAGTAATAGCTGTAGGGTATGCTGTTGGAGACAGGGACTTGAAGTGGGACTATACAGTGCGATGATTTACTTCTTAAATGTAGAAGCATACCTAGGAAATGTAAAAACAAAGCACAAACACCTTAAGAAACCATAGAAGAATATATGGATTGAGATAAGTAATTGAAGGAAAAGAAACTTCTTTTTTTCCCCCCACAAACGTATATATTGTCTCTTCTTCAGGATAACTACACGTTTGCACAGCCAGGAATTCAAAAGAAAGTGAAAATGTTAGAAGAACTCGTTAGTCGGATCGATGGTAAGTCTTAAAAGCTAACCTAACTGCTAACTGATGTTTCATTGGAAGTCTTTAGTTAAAATGTTTGCAAGAAGTCAAGCCACCATCACTGCAGTTACCTACAATGGTGGGGTAACGTCACCTTCCTCAGATGAGGTGTCATACTCAATCAATTCGTGGCACACTGGCCTTTGCAAGATCACTGTCGTGTATCATTTAAAAGAAAGCCACTAGAGCATGAGCCACTTTCATTACTTTTTATTAAGGCAATATAATCAAAATTCAATGGCAATTTCTCTGCAGCAGAGTAATGACCACATACAAAAGGCAGCCAGTATTCATTTCACATTAAGCTCAATGACTGTTGTAATTCGGGCAAGTCACGGTGGTTGTTTATGGTTGCCCTTCGGCACTATGTTTTGTGCCTTTGTGCATCATTTTGCTATCTGGAATGCCTGAAAAATTTCTCTGTGGAATCCAATTAATTATGAACTCTGGAAATAACATCTTTAATATTATAGATAAATTAAAGTGTGTGCAGGGGTAATTTTAGATTATGCTTTCATGTTTTAGCAGGGCACTTTGAAATATTTTCTTACCTTCATCCTTAAAATAATTCCCTTCATGAAATGCTGACTGTCTTATTGCTAGAACAGAGTTTAATTAAATGAAATGCAAGAGATAATGCTTGCCCATTCTAAACATGCTCTCTTGATAGTTTGTTAAATTAATGAACAGAATATTAACAAAATGTTGCCAGGCAGAACCAGGCATATATTTGCAACACTAGCCTGTCAATGATGAGATAGAAAAATATTTCTTGTGTAGCTTAATATTTGATTATCTTCTTGGAAAGATTAATTCCATCTTTTCATTACGCATACTGTGAGTTTTTCTTGTGCCAGTGCTTACTGTAGCAGATTTTGGTTCAGCCTGCACATATTTACATCCTGAATATTTGATAATGCTCTTTATGCCCATTTAGGGCATACAGTATTTCTAATGATCAAAAACTAAGGGCAGGAGAATGATGTTTATGTAATATTACACTTTCAATGTAAATGTATGTAAAACTTTTTGTTGTAGATATATTTTTTTACTTAAAATGTAAATGAATATGAAAAATACAAGGGGATACCTCTCTATTTAGGCTAGCAAAATATTGCTATTAAAAATATTTTTAAACCAATGTATTTTGTTACTTCAAAAATAATCTGCTTCCAGTGTGACTTATAAGTCATTTTATGCTTATATCAATATTCATAGAATTATAGAATTGTTTGGGTTGGAAGAGCCCTTAAAGATCACCTAGTTCCAACCCCCCTGCCATGGGCAGGGACACCCTCCACTAGACCAAGCTGCTCAAAGCCCCATCCAACCTGGCCTTGAACACCAACACCACTTGAACCCTGGCCAGGGAGGGGGCATCCACAGCTTCTCTGGGCAACCTGTTCCAGTGCCTCACCACTCTCAAAGGGAAGAATTTCTTCCTTACATCTAATCTAAATCTACCCTCCGTTAGTTTAAACCCATTCCCTCTCCTCCTATCACTCCATGCCCTTGTAAACAGTCCCTCTCCAGCTCTCTTGTAGGCCCCTTCAGGTACTGGAAGGCTGCTCTAAGGTCTCCCCAGAGCCTTCTCTTCTCCAGGCTGAACAACCCCAACTGTCTCAGCCTGTCCTCATAGGAGAGGTGCTCCAGCCCTCTGATCATCTTTGTGGCCCTCCTCTGGACTCACTCCAACAGCTCCATGTCCTTCTTGTACTGGGCACCCCAGCGCTGGATGCAGTACTGTGGGTGGGGTCTCACAAGAGCAGAGTAGAGGGGCAGAATCCCCTCCCTCAACCTGCTGCTCACGCTTCTTGTGATGCAGCCAGGACACGGTTGGCTTTCTGGGCTGCAAGCACACATTTTCAATTTTCTTAGGACTGCTTCTTTTTGTCTAGAAGAGTGTCCACACAGTTACTTTCTTTTGCCAGAAGAATACACCAAAGTACATGTAAGCTTAAAATAAAGCTTTAGTTGTTAGGTAGGCAATGATGGATGTGTACTACTGTCATTTCATAAACTTTTGGATCCCTCGGGTAAGGAATCCTGATCTGGTTGGCTTTTTGATGGATACACAATGTAGTCTGATTAAATTACATGGTTTTGTGCTTTGCTCTTCTCCATTTCTTTTTGCTTTTGTCTTTTTATCTTTATACTGGATCTGCTGTACTGTAGCTAAAGGGAAATGTATGGTTTATATGAATTCTTTTTTTAAAAAGAAATCTCACAATCTATATTTACTGTAGATATCCTAAAGTGCTAATTAAAGTTATTGTGGAAGAAAATAATATTCCTGTTGCTACTGTGTCACATTATTTTCTTGATGCTGGGTAGCAGCATGGTGAAGATAATCTTATGGATCACAACTCCTCTCAAAGTAACTGTCCTTGTGCATACACTGCAGAACATTTCAGTAGACTTCAAACAGCCAAGCTACTCCGTTAATCTAATCATAATCTCAGTCTGCTTAAACTCTAGAATATAATTTTGATGAATCATATGTTTAATGGAATTTTTCAGTTTGTTCATAGAACAGTGTTATAGACCAGATGGAATTTGAAGATAAAACCTTACTTAATTTCATTTATCTCCATGTCATCATCATTCAGATTGCTCTAGGAATTATACAGAAGATATTGAGAGGGGAGGATCAATAGATAGCTCAATAATATAAGGAATCTCTTATAACTAATTATCTTTTCTGTTTCCTGTAATGTTAGTAGAGCTTTTCTGCTCTAAATCATGAACCATCTCTCATGGTTTGTAAAAGGTCACAGTCACGTGGCATGCTGTCTTCCACTTCGCTTTCAAGCCTAAATGAAGCAGAAGAAATGTGGTATAGGAATGTAAAAATTAGTTCAGGATTTGTGTTTCCATAATTTACAGATGTTTAGCATTTGGCTGCTTTCATGCTTGGGAGAGTCTCAGCTTCTTCATTTTCCATAAGACATCTGGTAATTACATTAGAATTTGAGGAAGCCATTTGCAGAAAGCTGAGCATTTGTAGATAAAAGTAGTCTTGGGTTTCCATAAACATTGGTAAAAGATGTTAAAATTGTGTGGCATTTTCTCTAAATTAGCCAAAAGACAGTCCTAGAAAAAAAAAGTCTGTTATCAACATATTGTTATTTATGTCAGCTTCTCATTAGCATTACAATAAACTATAAAAGTAGTATTGACAACTCAACTTAGTATAAATATTCTGCATCTTCTGTAAGGGCAAGTTTAGGAAGATTGTTTTTACATCTTTTACAGAAAAATTCCTGGGGTTTCCATCTGTGTTCTGCATACCCTGATCTGTGCTTATGCATTATTGTAGTAAAATAAATTCTGTGTTATTAGTGTTCCAGATTCTTGCACTGGTAATCACCCATCTTATTGTAGAATTGGCCCTTGAATCTTAGTAACAAGAAATAGAAAAATAAAAATGCAGAAAATTACTTAAAAAACAAACAAAAAAAAGCTTTTATTGTTGCTATATATTTTCTCCCTTCTTCTGAAAGAGGAAGTAATAGAATAATACCTAAGAACATAAAAGGAGTGCTGTATTTTGACTTTCCCATAAGGAAAAGCCCGTACTGTGTCCAGTTCTGGGCCCCCCAGTTCAAGAAAGACAAGGAACTACTGGGGAGAGTCCAGCAGAGGGCTACAAGGATGATGAGGGGACTGGAGCATCTCTCTGATGAGGAAAGGCTGAGAGAGCTGGGTCTGTTTAGCCTGGAGAAGAGAAGACTGAGCGGGGATCTCATCAACACTTATAAGTATCTAAAGGGCGAGTGTTAGGAGGATGGGGCCAGATTCTTCTCAATGGCGCCCAGCAACAGGACAAGAGGCAACAGGCACAAACTGGAACACATGAAGTTCCACCTGAAAATGAGGAAAAACTGCTTTACTCTCAGTACTGGGACAGGCTGCCCAGAGAGGTTGTGGAGTCTCCTTCTCTGGAGGTATTCAAAACCCACCTGGACGTGATCCTGTGCACCCTGCTGTAGGTGATCCTGCTGTAGCAGGGGGGTTGGACTAGATGATCTCCAGAGGTCCCTTCCAACCTCTATGATTCTATGAAGTTCATTTAGAATTCAGCTACGTTTTTCAAAGGTTCAATAATATTTCAGTATTTCTGCTGCGTCCACTGTGAACACATCTTCTGGCCATCTGTTTTGGAGAGTTACTACAGGTATTCTTACATATGATATTTTAATTGGGACAATTTCTGGTTTAATTTTGCACTAAAAATACCTTCCTTTCTCTTGAAAAAATTGTCATTTTTTTCCACAATATTAAAATGGAAATAAAGTAGTTATATTTGAATTGTTTTAATGATAGTTTTATTAGATACTACACAGTATTGTTTGGGAAAATAGTTCTGTAGTTCTGCAGTTCTGTAAATAATGCCACAAGTAAGGACTTGTAATAAAGTACTTTCATGTCATGGCCTTAAATTTATACTTTGCATACATTTTTATTTATGCACATAGAGATTTAAAATGTGAATCTCTTGCCTATATATACGTTGTGTCTATGTGTAGGCCAAGTTTTTAATGAAATGTAGTCAATTAAAAATTTTTCATTTTTATATGTATTTTTGTTTATCCACAGTGAAAGAGCTTATTTGATTACATCATTCTGTGTACTCTTAATGCTTTGAAATATTTGCTGTAGATGTGTCTAAAAAGTTGGTTGATGTAATTCTTAATATTTATGCATCATGTTAATGGTTTCTTATTTAATTGGAGATGTTTCTAAAACATCCTTCATTAGAATAAGATGAGTGTTGATGGAATTATCCTTTCTAATGTCTGAGTTGATTTAAGAACTGCATGTTCTTTTTGGGCTGTTAAAGTTTGAGATGTCCAGACGTCACTTGGGATTCCTACAGTTACTCCTCTGAACATTGCATTGGTGTTGGGCTTTCAGCAGGTTCTCATCGCAAAAGATAAAGATGCCTATTCCCGCAAAACTGTCCAATGCTTCAAAACAAATGTTTTATGGTTCTGCTCAGATCTTAATTTCATATGATAAGTTAAAGCCAAAAAGTACTTAGAGATAACTATTGAGTAGTTTTGATACTTCCATAGTTTCTAAAGGACATTCAGTTTCTGTGCTGATTTAACTTTTTAAAATGCAGAGAAAAATTGTTTTGCTTTTTTGTTTAAGAAAATCTGAATCTCAAAGTTAAACTATCAACCAAGTCTAATATGTCGTCTTATTAAACAACTTACTGTTGGTTAATAAGAAACCACAGAACAAATGATCTCTTCAATATACCATGACAGATATAGATTAACTAATTTGGTTTTTAATTTGAATCTTGGGTGTTCATACAATGAACTGACGATGAAACTGTGGTAATAGGTGACATTTGATCATTCTTTATTACGTGTTCAATCATGCTAATGATTTTTTTTTTAAGTATGGTTAAAGAATACTTAATTGTATGTGCAAAATTATGTTCATGTTTAATTACATTTTAAAGCATTTTACTGACACTGATAATTTTGAACTAGGATTATTTTGAAGTACCTGGAAAAAAGAACTGTAACTGAAAAGAGTGGTGTTCTTTACCCATGCAGGAGCATTTTGAATTGGAAATGGAAATAGAATTTGTTTAGACCTTATTTCTGCTGTTGAAAATTAGTAATTAATAAGGACTTTCTCTGATGGTCCATCTTTATATGCCAGCTTGGTGCTGAAGTGATTAAAAATCTTGTAACCATTTCATAATTGTTTTAATTTGTGCCGTAAAGGTTTGTTGTTTTTTTTTCCAACACTCATATTATTTAGCTCACCAGTAGTTATTTTTTATCTGATTTTATGGTTGTAATTACTGTATTATATTTTAATCCACTCTTAAGTGCTGCTCACTGGGTGTTATAATTATTTAATATCTCTCTTAAATCAGATTTTCATGTCTTACCATGGAAATTGTATTTGTATGCTGTTACAGAGTTCAGAGATCTTAGCAAGAGTTGAGACTGACTGAAAAATCGTTTGTAAATTCTTGAGCTCTGTAGCACTTTAACTTTTAAGTAGCCAAAACTTAATATTTTCCTGGCAAATCATAAAAAAAGGAAGAAAAAAGAAGTTTAACATGATGGGGAATTTAAAAATTTTTAGGTATAAACTTTGTTATGAATGCATACAGTTATGATATAGAAGAACAGGCTAAAGAAGTCGAACTAATGCTACCTGGGAGCAGAAGTGTCTCATCAAATGTATTTCTCACTGTTGTTTGTAGCACTTTGAATATTAAGTTCAAGTTCCACCTGGAAGCACAGGATGTGTTTTTAACTTTCAGCTAGAACAGTAGATATTCCTTGATTGCTACTGTTTTTGCTAATAGTTTCATCCATTTTGCACTGGATACCACAGAACTGTTACTTGCAGTTGATTCCCTGAGGCAACTAGGTCTTTCTTTAAAATGCTTTTATTATAATTCTTATAATAGAAGATTTTAGCCAGGCATAAAAAGCAAACTAATTCTGGAACAAGATATAATCAGTAAGTCAATCTTTTACTTGTATCACTACTGTTACTTGAAGCAGAGTTGTGTATCATAATGAGATCTTCAAGTGCACATTTATGATCTCTTGAATGTCTTTTTCAGTCATCAGGAACTTCTTTTGTTATTGATGTGTATTAATAAAAATTAATATACATAACTATTAATAACTTACTGCTAAGCTGTAGTCTTGACAGTTACCTTTCAGGTTTGGAACCTTTAAGCCTTAGTCTGCATGTGGCAACATCTGGTGTTGAGATTTTACTCCAGACTCTTGCTTTTGTCTTCCATAAACATAATGCTTTTGAATGATGTAGAAATGATTCAGGAAGAGAGAGAATGAAATATAAAACTTGCTTTTGGTAGGTAGAGTAGTCAAAAAGCAAACAGTCATTAACTGATGACAAAGTTCCTTGTTTGGGACAGCAAGGTTCAGTATGTGGGAGTGGTAATTTTAAACAAATAGCAATGTTTAAAGAATCCAATATATTAGAAAAGTTTTCAACATTTTGTTGCTATATTGACTGAATGGGTAGTACATGAGCTGGTGGTGGGTATGTTGGTTGTGCACTCCTTAACTGAATGAATGCAGTTGCATGACCTGCTCCTGTTAATCAACTGTCTGTGGGTCTAGACTGGAGCGAAATGTGCTGCAAAATGATGAAAGACAAGCATGTATGACCATATCCATATGGGGGCTGATGTGATCAAAGGGATGCTTGTTCCGTAAGGACATCTGGAAGCTTGCAGGAAACACTTATGAAAACCGGTTATATCAAATGTTTGTGGTAACTCAGAGGTGAACCTTAAGCAGTCACTGCTTTTCAGGAGGTTCTGGTCTCATCAATGCAAACTTGCAGGGACAACCCTTGTGGGTAGCACCATTTCTAGTAAGCTCTAGACTATGTAGTTTATTTGTGTTACAGTACTGTCTTTTTTAATAGCTACCCCACACTTTTAGAAAGTTCAGCTAAGTAGAAATAAATGTCTTCTATAGTATTGCATTAGGTAGAATAAAATCTAGTTGATTGGTTGCTTTGCACAGTTAAGAAAACAGTACTAATGTTTTACAGATGGAAACTGGTACTTGGAAGCTGTCAGTCAAGTGTCAAGTCACAGCATTATGAAGGAACTGGAAAAGAAATGTTATTTGTACAATTTGCTTAGATTGTACATAACATACTTGTAATGGGCTGGGCCATGAAAACTTTTCTGTAGTCTAGAAGTTGCAATATTGCATGAAGAAGGAAACATCATTGTTGCCAACTCAACATCACACAAATTGTGGCAGTGCAGTTTACTGGTTTTGATCTAATGGTCAGACAAATTCCAGGTTTGAAATCATATCTCTTGTGAATGAATTTAAGACAAACCCAGGTGATTTTCCTTTTTACAATAGTCCTTTTAAGAATCAGTGGCAAAATTCAACTGATAATCTGATATATCTAGTAAAAGGTAAATGTTTGCACAGTGGTGTATGGGAGAAATCTGATCAACTGTGAGGTAATGAAATGCCAAACATTGTAATATTTTGACTATTTGTCACAGGACAAGTAAAAAAATTTAAATATGGATTTGCTATAACCTATGTTATGAAGCTTCATTATCACTATTAACTGTCAGGTTGAGTGAGTTAAGTCATAAACAGTAATTTCTAACTACATTTGACCTAACATGGGATGAAAGGTATCTGAATTTTGAATTAAACTGATTAATTTTTTTCAAAACTGCTTCCTAAGGAAAAGAACAAATTCTGTCAAATTTCTGTCAAAATCTGCAGCTGAAAACTTGTTGGGTTTTTATCTTTTTTTACCAATGGAGAGAACGCAGGAGGAGACATTTGGATCACACTGGTCTTAAACAGTTTTTTTTTAAAGTGTCTGGAAAGATGTTAAGTTTTGTTTAATAGCAAGTGTTAACTGAGGAACCTTCCCTCCCCCCCCCTCCCCGAAAACATTAATAAAGTAGTGACTGAATACCTTGAGTATCTCTGAAGTAATTCTTAGTTATGCATAGTAGTTCTGTCTCCACTAGGTTCCCCCCATAAGTTTATTAGCTGCTAAAGAAATATTTTTTTCTTGCTTTAAAAAACTTCATGTCATTGTTATATTCATATTTTCATACAGGGAACCTTCCAAAAGAGTAATTAAAGAATTAAAAGAGAGACAAACTATGTTAATTCTGCAAGAAACTATGTATTTCAAAATGAAAGGGGTTTAAGTTTTGAAACAATGGTTCTTCTGGTTGTCTTGCTTTCTTATTAGGTACCTGTATTGTTATCTCTAAGTTTATAGATTATCTTTATTTTTTTTGCAATGTCAGTTGCTTTTAAAAGCAACAAGGTGACTAATTAAAAAATGAAGAGAATTAGATGGTGAAGGTTCTCATCTGTAGTAGCCATGGAAATTGTTTTCTGAAATGAGTCAGTACTTTACGCTGTTTACTTTCTTTGGCTTGTCTCCATTATGTTAGTCTCTGAGTGATTAGTCTATAATGCTTGCCTTTATTGGCATGGTCCAGAAAAAAGATAAACCTGCTAGAGTGCTGTTGGAAAACAGGAGCACTAGCATATTTCTATAGCTTTTTTTTATGCATCAAGGAGCAATGCAGAAACATCACTCAACATGTAAATGGCAGTGCCAAAAAGTCTCTGTGACAAAGGTTGGCTCATTATTTTACTGTTCATTTTGGATTGGTACCAGAGGAGTTACTCTTGTAGCTAGCGAATGCTCTTCAAGAAGAATTGTGTGGCTCTTCATGAGAAATACACACTTTCCTTCCTTTTGTTGAACTGAAAGGCATGTTTATCAGAGAGTCTTACCTTAACTGCATTTCAGATAAATTTTTAGTGCTTCTTATATTTACAATGAAATATGTATAAAGTATTGATAAAATTGAGTTAAAAATGAAGTGCCCAGGGTATAAAATACGAGTAAAAAAAAAAAAAAGACCTTTAAATAATTTTCAAATGTACCAAAATTAGGTCTAAAGTCAAATGTCAGAAAAGATTGACAGAGTTGAATCTTTAAGTAAAGGTCAACATCAAAAGGCTAATATTCTGAAAAAATAAATTACACAGATGGATATGGTGACACCATACTGTGCCACTGTAGTTTGGCAATTCATGCATAACTTTACTATTATTTTGGGGTTCCTCTTTGCTTATATCTAAATTTTTTGAGGCACTCATTCTGACAGTATCTCCCAGTCAGGACAGCAGTTGAGTCATGCTTTAGTATAGCTTATTTCTGTCCTCACCTGTGGCTTTAGTTTGTGATTTGGTAGTCACATACAACTTGAATTCTGAAATCAGTAAAACAGCATGTGGAGCTGACATTAAACATTAACAATAAATATTTTATATGTGTAGGTCTTTCTACTGTAAGAAGCATCTGTTTAAAGTGGCTAAATGCAATCATTCAAACTAATATATCCAATAAGTGCATTTATGAAATTACAAACAGTTACAAATGCTTTTTATGTAGAAAATACATATTTTTGGTAGTATGCTACTTTGGAATGCATCTGTATAATGTACTTTATTCTTTAATAAGAAGACTTGCTTCACCAAAACTTTATACATAGATTTGTTGAAAGTATTGGGAAACTTATTGAATGTAATTCTTCTTTCTTTTGAATTTTTATAAAAGGACTATCTTTTTTAAAAACTAAAATAATTTTACTATAAGAAACTGCAGTAGAAGTATTTTTTATAAAATACTTGAAGTCTGAAAGCTGACAGTAATTATATATCTTGCTTGTTCATTGCACACACGTACTTATTTTCATTGAAATGGAAAATTTAAATTTAGATTATAACTGTCCAAATTACCTTTATCAGCAAAATAGCCTCTTCTCACGATTACTTACAAAGTAAGAAGAATCAGCTTTTTTAGTCAATGCATCTTCTATTCCAGTCTTGCATCAATTGTATATAATGTACAGAGTGGTACTCTATTTTTCAACTTGTTTAGACTGGAAAGCAACTTTCAAGAAATTAATTATGCATCTTAACAACTGTAGTTGAAATATCACAACTGGCACAATTTATTGTTCTTCATTACTTACTTTCAATGGCTGCAAGCAACCAAATGAAATTTGTTTCTACTGTGTGAAGAACGAAAGTGTTTGCGAGTTAGTAACTTCAGTTGAAAAGAAGACTGACTTTTTTTGCATCCTGCTTGTAGTGGTTTACCTAATTATAAATACCTAATTATAATAGTCTGCAATATAGGTATCTAAATGTGACATTTAAAAAATAAATTTAACATAGCATCACACTTCAGCATATTTAACTTGCAGCTAAATTTGCCTAGACCAAAGGCACACACACGGTAGTAATTCTGTACTTGTCCTGAATAACTAACTTAATAACGGTGTGCTGAATGAAGAACTGGCTGAAGGGCAGGACTCAAAGGGTTGTGGTGAATGAGGCTACATCTGGCTGGTGACCAGTCACCCCTGGTGTTCCTCAGGACTCAATTTAGGTCCAGTTCTATTCATTATATTTATCAATGATCTGAATGCAGGAGTTGAACGCACCATTAGCAAGTTTACTGATGATACGAATCTGGGAGGTGCTGTTGACTCTCTGGATGGACGAGAAGCCTTGCAGAGGGATCTGGATAGATTGGAGCATTGGGCAATCATCAATGATTTATTTAACATTTGAAAATTTAACCAGTTGAAATGCTGGATTCTGTACCTGGGATGGAGTAATGGCAGACACAAGTATAGATTGGAAGAGGAGTGGCTGGAGAACAGCCCTGCAGAAAGGGATCTGGGGGTGCTGGTTGACTGCAGGCTCAACAGGAGTCTGCTGTGTGCTCTGGCAGCCAAGAGGACAAACCACGTCCTGGGGTGTATCAAACACAGCATAACCAGCAGGTCAAAAGGCGTGATTATCATGCTATATTTAACATTGGTGTGGCCTCACCTAGAGTGCTGTGTGGAATTCTGGGCCCCTCAGTTTAAAAAGGATGTGAAGGTCCTTGAATGTGTCCAGAGGAGGGCAACAAAGCTGCTGAAAGGGCTGGAAGGAACATCCAATGAGTAGCAGCTCAGGACTCTGGGCTTGTCTAGTTTGGAGAAAAGGAGGATGATGAGTGACCTCATTGCTCTCTGCAGCTTCCTGAGGAGGGGAAGTGGAGAGGGAGGTGCTGATCTCTTCCAATGGTATCCATTGATAGGACCTATGGGAATGATTCAAAGCTGTACTAGGGGAGGTTTAGGCTGGACATTAGGAAGCATTTCTTTACAGAGAGGGTGGTCAAACACTGGAACAGGCTTCCTAGAGAGGTGGTCAATGCCCCAAGCCTGTCAGTGTTTAAGACTTGTTTGGACAATGCCCTTAATAACAGGGTTTAACTTTTGGTCAGCCCTGATTTGGTCAGGCAGTTGGACTAGATGATTGTTGTAGGTCCCTTCCAACTGAACTATGCCATGCCATTCCCTGCCATCTTTTTAGAAGTTAGAGACATGTAAGGCCTCTGTGTGGAAAATGAAAATGCAGAGGCTTCTGAAGCTTATACTGTCTTCAAAATGTGGACTTCTACATATAAACTGCCTTATTTCATTTTTAAACCTATTTCTCTAAGGTTGCAGAACATACGTGGTTACTGCATGTCTTCTTCCAATAACTTTTCAAGCTGAGGACCTGCTTCATCAGCATTTTACAGAGGGAGAAAAGTCTTCACTGTGCAGAATTTCTCAACTTTTATAAAGCTCATTTGTTGATTATTTAAAAAAAAAAAATTAAAGAGAGTGACCCAGATTAGCAATGCTGCCCAGGAAGGGCTGCAGAGTAAGCCCAACAGGCAGCTGTTGTATTTGGAGTGCTGACTAGATACTTGTTGCTCCTGGACAAGTTGCTCACTTTATGCAGAACTCAGAACTACCTTTGAGTGTTGTCTCTCTCCCAGCTGGGGCAGCTGATGAGTTTTGCAGGAAGCCTAGGAAAGAAGGGTGCGAAGGTGATGGGAGGATATTTGGTTTGCATAGGAAGGAAGAAGATTAGTCGTGGGGTCTTGAGACAGGACGGCTGAGGCTATTATCACAAAGTTCTTGTGTAATTTTAGAAATATTGACAATACATAGGCACAGTATACAGTGGTAATGCTGTAGTACTTCTGTACGCATAATGACTGAGAAGTGGCATTTTCCAGCACTTGACAAAATCACTTACAGGAGCACAAATCATTATTTTATTAACTTCATTCTATCTTATAATTTAGTATAATTTAACTTCTGCTACCTTAATCTTTAGGTAATGTTTCCTGCAACAGTGCTACCACACTCTTGAGATTATTTTGTTGTTGTTGATGTTGTTGTTCATTTAGTATTTTAGTGCCTGGTTAGATTTTGGTCAAGGGAGGTTATCCTCCCCCTTCTACTCTGCCCTAGTGAGGCCACATCTGGCGTTCTGTGTCCAGTTCTGGGCTTCCCAGTTCAAGAAAGACAAGAAACTACTGTAAAGAGTCCAGCAGAGGGCTACAAGGGTGATGAGAGGACTGGAGCATCTCTCATATGAGGAAGGGCTGAGAGAACTGAGTCTGTTTAGCTTGGAGAAGACTGAGAGCAGATCTGATCAACACTTATAAATATCTAAAGGGTGGGTGTCAAGAGGATGAGGCCTTGAGTCTTCTCAATGGTACCCAGCAACAGGACAAGGGGTAATGGGCACAAACTGGTACACAGGAAGTTCCATCTCAAATGAGGAAATTCTTGGACTAGATTATCTCTAGAGGTCCCTTCCAACCCCTACCATTCTATGATTCTACGGTCTTTCTGAGAAATAAGAAATTTGGAAGATCAGTGCGTACTCATTGTCTTACCGGATAATACACGTCTGTGAAAGCTGATGAAGGATGATTTCAGTAGCAAAGTCTCCCAAGAATGTATTTGTATAGAGAAACAGTAAGAATGTCTTATTTAGGCTTTAACAAAGAATTCTTGTCATACATTTTTCCAAAATAAGACATTAGTATTTCTGCAGTAGTTGTCATTTACACCATGCCAATGTCATATTTCAGCCTGTTAGCTAAAACCTGTCTGATCACAGAATGTCTGTGATCCTTTCTGGAGGAAATTCTGCTAAATATATAAAAGCCATATTGTAGATAAGTTTTATTTAGCTCTAGCAATAACCCATGCGAGTGATTATCACAGCTTTCAACAGTAAATATGCTTACAACAGGGTGTGTGTACAAGTACTGCTTTAGAAACTGTTGATTTGTACTGTTTTTTATTTGTAATTATTTGTTATACTAAGAAATTATTTAAGATCCAAATTATTTACATTTGCTCACTGTTTTTCCTACACATTAATCTTGTATTTTTTTTTTCTCAAGTGAATGCAGCCTTTACATCTACTTTCCTTATATTTCTTTGCCTTGTTAATTTAATGTTGTTGCCTTTTTATTACCAACACTTTATTTTTGGAAGCCATTATGTTATTTGCAAACCTTTTTTCTTGTATTCTTGTCCCAAATAATTTGTAATGTGAGAAATTTGTGAGGATATATGTATCTAATAATTTCACTTTGTAACTTTGTATATTTTTTTTGTGGTACATTGTAAAGCTCTGACCTTAATCTTGTCTTAAGATAGGACAACTAGGAGCAGTTGTTTAAGCCATCCAGAGGCAGAAAAATAAATCCAATGTAATGTTTAACCAGTCATTTCTATTTTGGGGATTTTCATTCAGTTGTAAGAGTTTGCATGCACCACCACATTTTAGTTGCTTGGGATTGGAGGAATATTTTATCTTTTCAAACAGTGCATTTGATACCTAAGGACTTCAGAAAAGTTGCAGTAAAATATTTTTTTATTCTATCTTCAGAACAAGTTCATAGGCACTTGGATCAGCATGAGGTGAAATACTTGCAATTTGCTTTCCGTTGGATGAATAACTTGCTGATGAGAGAAGTCCCTTTACGGTGTACCATCAGGTTATGGGACACATACCAAGTAAGTACTTTTTTAAACCTCCATCTCTCTGGTAGTGTGTTTTAGACTGCTGCTATGTTTGTGTCTGTTCTTGAGCCTTTTGTTTTAGTGCCATCTAAGAATCATCGTAATAAGAGAAGAAGCCTTCAGTGATCATTACTGCTTGGAAACGTTTAATGTCAGTCTTCTTGCCCTTCAAAACCAACACTTGATGTCATGATAAGTTATAGTACTACAATGAACACTCACTCAAAGCATGGGTTAATGTCAATACTCCCTTCTGTCTCTTCAGAGAAGCAAAACATTGAATTGTGCTTAATCAATGCCCTCCTTTGATTCTGAGTTCCAGGCTTCTTACTGCCTGTCTGCTTAACTACTCAATCCAATACTAGCTTCTCAGCATTCATCCTTCTGTTATGTCTTCTGTCTTTTTGTTTGTCCAGACAAAACTCCTTATGTTACTGACGTCTAGTTGAGGTAATTATGGTTCTGCAATAATTTCATGCCTGATTGTCAAGTGAAGGAATTGATATCAGAGAAAAACTGCTTACCCATTCTTAGTTCTGTTACTTGATGTTCCAGTAGCTTCTGGTTACATTTTTTAACTATGTATTTAAACAATATACTCTTTTCTACTGTCTTTATTGTTAAAGCTAACGAAAAAAATAATTAAATTCCATAAGAATTTTCAATTGGATTAGTTTAGTAAATATGGGAATAACTCATAATTTATGTCTTGTAAAGGGACACAACATCTTTTAATATCAATGTGTCTACATCTGCTCATTGTGTAGCAAAGTTTAGTTAGTTTCATAAACTTTAATGTCCACTTAGACCATCTGTCCAGACCTTTATCAGAGGGTTAAGAATTGCTTGCTATTCATTTAATGAGTCCAGTACATTGTTTCAGTGAAGTCTGTTTTGTAGAATGGTATCCAAATCTGATAAGAAAATGTTAAGAAATGAAGGATTTATCACTTCTACTGTTAATTTGTCCTAAGAGGTGGTATCCTTGCAGGTTTTAATTGGTTGTTCATCTTCAACAAATTTCTGAATTTAATTTGGCTATTGCTTCCATCTGCGGTCCTTTTACCTCCTTTGTCTCATTATAACATCTGTTACTCATTTTAATATCTGTTATTACCTGGCATATTCATCCAGTAAAAATATTTATTCTTTATGAGATCTTTCTGAGAAAATGAAAGATTGGGCTATTTAAATGTTTCACTGTAGCTAATTTCTCTCATTTTGAATAATTTTTGTTGCTATTGCTGCAGCATTTCTAACTCCTGAAGGGTTTTTTTACCATACTAACATTAGCACCACATTTGGTGCTTGGTGATTAGTCTCATCAACGTGCTAAAATGATATAAAAGCTCTTTCTTAATCCAGCTAACCCCCCGTATGTGTTCAAGGAATAGCCGTTTTTGTCAAAACTTCACTTTGAGCTCATCTGTGAGCTATAATTCTATGATAATGTTGAGAAATTTCTTTTAGAAGACCAAGCATGTAGTTATTTCTCAAACTAACTGTTGCCATGTTGAAAGGACAGCATTTGTCATTGCTAGTCCATATGTCAAATTACACTTCAATGGGATCTTTATCCATAATAAGTGGTTCTGATTATTTAATTCAAAATTTGAGCAAATTCTGCTGTATTATAGTAGATCTCTATGGTATTTAAAAGCTTAATACTTATGTATTTACATGGGATTTCCAAGTGTATCTTTTAAGTGAAAGTTTCTTATACCGAAATACCTGAATTGCATTCTTACACTTAAGTGGGATTATTTTTGTATATTAAATATGCTTAAAGAGTAATTCTGTGTTTTGAATTGGCAGGTGCAGAAGATCTGTACTGTTTTCTACGTTTTATTATTTAGCAGACAGTTCCATGTGCACTTTGTAGTGAACAGTGTATTTAAAACAAGGGAGAATATCTCAATGTAGACAGTCACCTATATTGCTAACCCTTTATTGAAACAGCCTCAAGCAATTCCACAAGTTGCTTATCAGCTTTCCGTTGTGCTTATACCAACTATATTATCAACCAGTAATATGGATCTTCATAACCTGAGAAGAATTCATAAAATCGTAGAATTATTTGGGTTGGAAGGGACCTCAAAGATCATCTAGTTCCAACCACCCTGCCATGGGCAGGGACACCCTCCACTACACCTGGTTGCCCAAAGCCCCATCCAACCTGGCCTCGAACACTTCCAGGGATGGGGCATCCATAACCTCTCTGGGCAACCTGTTCCAGTGCCTCACCACCCTCACAGGGAAGAATTTCTTCCTAATATCTAATCTAAATCTACCTTCCTTCAGCTTAAGGCCATTACCCTTTGTCCTATCACTCCATGCCCTTGTAGACAATCACTCTCCATCTTTCCTGTAGGCCCCCTTTAGGTACTGGAAGGCTGCTCTAAGGCCTCCCAGGAGCCTTCCCTTCTCCAGGCTGAACAACCCCAACTCTCTCAGCCTGTCCTCATAGGAGAGGTGCTCCAGCCCCCTGATCATCTTTGTGGCCCTCCTCTGGACTCACTCCAACAGCTCCATGTC
>VXBL01002370.1:418902-450176 GCA_013400195.1 Aramus guarauna | reverse complement strand
GTGCAGGGCCTTGCACTTGGCTGTGTTGAACTTCATGCAGTTTGCACGGGCCCACCTCTCAAGCCTGTCAAGGTCCCTCTGGATGGCAACCCTTCCCTCCAGTGTGTCAACTGCACCACACAAAGTTGGCAAACTTGCTGAGGTTGCACTTGATCCCACTGTCCATGTCACTGACAAAGATGTCAAATAACACTGGTCCAAATACTGCTCCGTGAAGAATGCCACTCGTCACTAGTCTCCACTTGGACATTGAGCCATTGTAGAAGATCACCAAACGTGTCAGGCACGATTTGCCCTTAGTGAAACCACATTGTCTGTCACCAATCACCTCCCTATTTTCCACGTGCCTGAGCATAGTTTCCAGAAGGATCTGCTGCATGATCTTGCTAGGCACAGAGGTGAGATTCACCAGCCTGTAGTTCCCTGGATCTTTCTTTTTTTTCCCTTTTGAAAACATGGAGGTTATGTGTCCCCTTTTCCACTCAACGGGAACTTCACCAGACTGCCACGATTTCTCAAATATGATGGAGAGTGGATTAGCAATTTCATCCACAAGTTCCCTCAGGACCTGCAGATGCATCTCATCAGGTCCCATGGACTTGTGCTCCTTCATGTTCCTTAGATGGTCTTGAACCTGATCTCCTACAGTGAATGGTTCTTCTTCTCCCAGTCCCTGCCTTTGCCTTCTGAGACTTGGGCGATGTGGCTAGAGCACTTGCCGGTGAAGACTGAGGCAAAAAGATCGTTGAGTACCTCAGCCTTCTCCATATCCCAGGTATCCAAATCTCCCATTTCCTTCTGGAGAGGGCCCACATTTTCCCTGGTCTTCCTTTTATCACTGACATACCTGTAGAAGCTTTTATTTTTGTCCTTAACGTTCCTGGCCAGATTTAATTCTCTCAGGGCTTTAGCTTTCCTAACCTGATCCTTGGCTGCTTGGACAATTTCTCTGTATTCTTCCCACGGTACCTGCCTTTGCTTCCATCCTCTGTACGCTTCCTTTTTGTGTTTGAGATTGTCCAGGAGCTCCTTGTTCATCCATACAGGCCTCCAGGTGTTTTTACCTGACTTCCTCTTTGATGTGATGCATCATTCTTTAGCTTGGATCCTTGAATACTAACCAGGTGTCTTGGGCCCCTCTTCCTTCCAGGGCTTTATCCCATGGTAGTCTACCAAGTAGATCGCTGAAGAGCGCAAAGTCTCTCTCTTGAAGTTCAGGGTAGTGAGCTTGCTGTGTCCCCTTCTTGGTGGTGAGAACAAGGTCCCGCATGGCACCTCTCCTCGTTGCCTCCTCTGTCTCTTGAGAAGGAAGCTATCACAATACTGAAAGGCTGATGATGCTGTTATCAGGCTTGCTTTTGCTACCTCATGTCTCCTAAAAAAGTAATGTAAGAAAACATGGGGATTCTCCTTCAATTTCCATACCTATGTCTTCTGTTTTACTCAAGATGTGCATGCACTGACTTTTCCCCCCAATATTCTCGAGCTACTGTAAAGATAAATGGCTTTAGCTGCAGTATAAGTTCAGAGGGACCGTGGACTAATCATGTTGCAAAGTAATATTAGCCATGGCATGGACTACAGGCATCCCCACACTGCTGATGTGAGGGCTTTTCCTCAGACTCCACCTACCTTATGGCTCTCCGGAAGGGATGGGGCATTTTGCAAGGCACTATTTACAGGCGGCTCTAGCCCCACTGTGTGGCATGGTTCAGGATAGGTGGGACAGAGAGATTCCTTCATGTGGAAGGAATGGAAGGACAGGCGGGATTGTTGGATTCCTTCATGTCTGCGCCGGGGTGTGTTCTGGCTCCCCCCGTTTACTGCAGAAATCCAGAGTGATGGCAGATGGCCTCCCTCCCTTCCCAAGGGTTAGATAACAGTGGCCTCTCTTGAAAGAGAGGATCCCGCTGATGATGTCTTCACTGAAAAAAGCATTTTGTCTCCTTTCTCTTCCGCTCTCCCTATCAAAGCTGAAATAATGCTTTGAGTGAGCTTCATGTTTTCCTCCGTTTGCAGAGGAAAGATAAATATTGTGCTGTCTCCAGCTTAAATTCCAGATTGGTTATTCTCAGAGCAGGCTCCATTTTCTCATGAAGTGCAACAGGGTGTTTTCAGGGAATGACAGCACACTTAAATAGTCTGCTGTTATACATTTCCTAGCGCGGTAGGTAACTGTTGTTGTCTGGAGTTGTTAGAACCACATTCTGTCTCTCAAAATCCGTTGCATTTCTTCTGTTGACTTCAGTGAGAATAGGATTGGACACTGAAATGATGTCCACTGGTGCCTCGGTCTGGATGATAGCAAAGATTAATTTAGGGTTAACCAGTAATTTGTTAGGCTTTGTGAAGTAAATCATTGAACATATAATCCAAAATACCTGGACTTGAGCTACTTAAAGTTGAGAGGAAGAGAAATTTGGAAAGGTTCCTAAATCCTCCCTTAAGTAATACTCTGGTATTCTGTACCTGTATCTATGAAATCCACTAAAATACATCACTGTCTTCCATAGCGGAACTTTGTAAAGTAGGAAAATTAAAGACATTATGCATCTTGTTTACAAAGGATGTGTTGTGAGAGCTGCTTAGGCATAAATATTTAGTTTGGTCTGTTTTTTAACCTGAATTGCATTTTAATGAGAGTGAATTATCCCACTTTTTTACTCTATTTGGACTTTGCTACTGTTGGGTTTTTTGCTCTTTTTCCTTTTTTTTAAGATAAATGCTGTAAATACCTTGTAAATTATTTCAAAATAGAAATTGCTTGTTAAGTTATGCCTGAGACAATCACATTTTAAATCTGTAGAACTGATTAATATGAATGTTCATAGACTGTGTCAAGTGTGAAATATTCCACAAACCAAAATACTGTAACATAAGACCTTGGTTTTGTCTTTTTATTATCTCTTGCCTTTTTATCTTACATTTTGTCATCTTTTTTTGTCATAAAGGATTGGTAAAATGAGATAGCATGATGGCTGAATTATTCAGGATATATAAGTGTTTAACATATTTCTGAGGACTGATGAAATGCAAGTTAGTTTAATATTTGTTCCTTGCCAGAGGGGAGTTTTGACACTAATTTAAAGATTGCTTTGTGTATTTGAAACTGACTTTTGTTGGCTTCAAACTCTGACTTAAAAGATTCAACATACTGTGGTAGAAATGGTGTGGCTATCTCCATGCTTAGAGTCTGTGCAGTTCTACTCTAGATAAATATTTTAAATGTTTACCATCAAAACATCAGAATCATTGCTTCATTTTAAGCCATTTTATTGAAGTTTGCATCAAGTTTTTATTTTGTTTTTTTTTTTATTTCTTAAAATGTGTGTTGTCCTCAGGGCACTTTTAAGATCCACTGTGTTTATGTAGCTGCAAATTTCTCTGTTGGGGCTCAGGAAGCAATGCCATTACAGTGATGGCATCCATTATGATCTCTTCATCCTCGACTAGAAATGGCAATACAGGTCTCGACCGTCGGTGCTTGTATACCAATATTTAGAGCAGGACAGTGTTTAGTTCTAACTATCGGTGTTTTTAAACTGCTTAAATATTGAGTTCAAAACTACATTTGATTTCTGGGCAGTTTGGAGCTGGAAGGAAGTCTTTAACAATGTTATCAAGTCATCCTGATACGACTGCTGTTTTAAATAGGATAAGAATTTTCATTGGCATATAACTACTTTGTTTTATTTACTTCTCATGCAGAATGGAGTGCACGTATTTTTCATTACAGTGCTTTCCTTCTGATCTGATGTTCTTACGTAAATTGCCTTTTTGTTTTGTCTTTTGTGCAGTGATTTCTCTGTGTAAGTAACTCTGCAGTAGTCCGTAATTCGCAGAAGAGAGACTGACACAAATTCTATAGCTAAAAGCTTGCTGGGAGGGGGGGAAGAGAGAGAGAAATGAAAAAAATAGTAGCAACTATGTATACTAGTTTTTAAAATTTAAATACATGGTGGCAAGTGCTGTGTGAATGTTTAGAGTTCAAGTGTACAGCCTAATATTTTCTCCTGCCAGGAAGCCTTTTTGTTTAGTACCATTTAGCTGACTGCTGTATTGCCAGCTCACCAGTAGGCTGATGTAGCCGAAATGAGTCAGACACTCAGGCTCACTGGATACACTGCAAAACGAGCAGGTGAGGTAGGTACAGTTTACAGTGCCCTGGTGTCCTGCTTCACAGCTTTACTCTGTTCTTGTGTGAGAAAAACTTCAGCGCTATCAAGATATCTTAAAGTTTACTATGGAAAATAAATGTAAATTAAAGCATATAATCCTACCACGTAAAATGCAGTTGCAAAGATTTACAAAAGGTATAGGAAAAAGCAAGTAATAACACTGATAGAATTTGACACTACTAGGAAGTTGATTTACTGTCTCCCTGCTGAAATAGGTTTTTCTCCTAGTTCCTGTTACCTCCTGCTCCTCGGCCGTATCTGATACTTGTCTTCAGGTTAGCCCAGTGAGGGGGCTGAGTACCACCACAGTCAGTGCAAGGGTGACAGGATGAGAGAGCAGAGCTGTGATTTGAACCCCAGCATTAAATCAGAATGATTGCTTGTCCTTTTCCAGCTTATTAGCTGTCTTTTCCTGAGAAGATTTTCTTTCTTGGTAGACAGTACATTTCTCAGGTTGCATCTGTTAAGACTTCAATAGAGAGCACCCATTGCTGGTGGAACCTACTGGCGTATGCCTCTCTTCCTGAAGTCCTGCAAGTGGGTCCAGAAAAATGTATTCTTTCCTCTTTGAAATTTAATCTTCTTCACCCAGGAGAAGACTGGTGCTTTCTTTGCTCAAAATAAACATTTATTTCATCTTTCTGGAAAATGTGTGTCTTCATTAGATCAAGTATTATCACATGTACTTGACCAGCCATTTATATCCTTTCCTTCTTCAAGGAGGGATGAAGTTTATTTTCCCTCTCTTTGACTTAGTGCTCATTTTTATTGCCATGTGTCTCATGTTGGACCTCATATACTCTATTGACCAATATGGTAGTAGACATCTTTGTTTCAGATTTATTTGTTGGTATCATTTATGTAGCTCATTACTAGCTTTTGATCAAGGGGATTTTGTTTAAAGGTAGTTATCTGATTTTATATTTTAATAAACAACATTGGTATGATTTTCCAGAAGTGCTGAGGAGCCAAAAATCTTGCTGAAGCTCATGAAAAACTGCAGATGCACAGGTTTTCTCTTTATCCAAATGGAAAAGTAGAGATCTAACTCTAGGGACATGTTAATATAAGTTCAGTTACAGAAATTGTAACACCACCACCTCCCACTCCTCCCTCCCCTCCCCCTCCCCCTCCCCCCCCCAAAAAAAAGGAGAGAGAAAATGTTAAAAAATGTATTTATAGTTTTTTCCTCTGTTTCCATTTTTTCAATAGACTCAGAGATTTTGATTCCCTGAACATGAGAATAATTTGTCTGATTTTCAGTAGAGTTGTCTTGTGATTAGTATTTATTTAAAAAAAAAAATAAAATCAATTAAAGTTGAAAAAGGAGTGCATTTCTCAGCAGACACCGGAGAATCTATACTAGAAATATATCATTACTACTCTGGTCTCCATCAAAGCTTTAAGCTGCTTGAGACAGAGACTCAAAATACATATACTGAAAGCAGATATAATTTTTCATGGCCAGGAATATTTTTCTTTTTATGGCAGTTCTAACATCTCTTTTCCCTATAAAGTCCATGATATTAAGTAGACAATTGTTTGCATCCTTTTCTTCAGCAGGAGCATAAGACATCTCACTGTCCCAGTAGTCTGGGTTTTTTTTCTTTTTTTATACAAAGCATGGTTTGGACCATAAAGGTTGTTGAACCACATTAGGTTAAGTGGACAACAACAAACATTTAGAGTGAGAGCAAAAGAGTGGGGGATGCATATACCCTCCCATCTTGTACTATTCAGAAACTTTATTGTATCTGTTATACATTTATTAAAAATGCTCATTGAGTATTATTAAATATTTATCTAATTGTTTTAAAATACACTGTTTATAACTTCCTGTGGCAGTGATTCTTTGCAATTTCTTTATGTAGTGTGAAAAGAAATTCTCCTCCTTTGATTTAACAAAATATTCTTTTGAATTCACTTCCACTTATTTCTTTGATTATGAGAAATTGTGTCAAATCATTCTTTATTCACTTTTTCCTCATCACCTGTTTCAAAATGGTTTTCTGTATGCAATCATTCATTTTCTACACAGAAAATATCTGTACTTACAGAGCCATTTCGCGCACTTTTTGTGCTTATCTTTCTTCTCTGTGGTCTTTTTAGTTTTACTATAAATTTTATTTCTCTCAAATACTAAACGGAAATGTCTTCAAGAGATGAGCACACCATAGATCCATAGTGTGAGATTAAGTTGTTTTCTGTTTCTTTCTTTATTTCTGTATTTATAATTTCTCATACCTTTTCTCCTACTGAATATTTGTGCTTTCATGTAACTGTAGTTAATCCAGCTTGTATGTCTTAGTGGTTAATGTCAAGGGCAACAACAGGTATGTACGCTTTGCAGTGTTTTTGTGAGTATATCCAGACTAAATTTCATTTGCCATTTTATTATTCAGTGACACGACAGCTTTCTGCAGCTTTTTGCAGCCAGCTTTATTTTTTACCAGTAAAAGCTATCCTGAATAATTTTCCATCTCTACCAAACTTTTTTCAAGACCATTTAGTAATTTAGTGAGCAACACAGATCCTATTCTGTTTTTTTATCCTTTTAATTCATGAACATTTTATCTCTTGTTCAACAACAACTTAGAGTCTTGCTTAGTGACCTTGTTAAAAGTGTCTGGACATCTGAATATTTAATATCCAATTACTAACACAATGGTAGGATCGTGTCTTTAAGGTTTCTTCTTAATCTTCTGTCCACCTGCAACATACCATCAGAGAAACCAGCTCCTGGATGAAAAAGTATCAGCGGCCTCTGGAGCCTGTACTCAGGTCATGCCTCTTCCTTTGATTCTGCCACCTCTTGTTTTCTCTTGGCAATTTTTTTTTGTGTTCTAGCTTCCTACGCGAGAGCTGGAATTCACCGTTCTGCTGTCTACTGAGCCCAGCCTTGATCTCACCCACTTTTGCTATAATTCAAGAACATCTTTTCTCATTGTTTTCTCTAAAAGTAAATCTAGAAGTATGATTTAAATTGAATTTAGTTCTTGGACACCATAGAAAGATGTGAAGACATGACAGAAGGACTTTCATTTGCAAAACTGGCACTCTAAACATGTTCCTGCTTAAACAAAATGTCTGTATTCTAACTCTGCCTTTTTTTTTTTTTGGAAGTTTCTAGATCCTTTTGTGTTCAGCAAGTCAGTATTTTTCCTTATGTCAGTAGACTCCTGATACATAAAGCTTCCCTTCAACTTGAGCAAAAGAAAAGTTTTTATACTTTTTGAATCTTTGTCGGGCAACTGACTGTCATCACCTTCTACCACATGGATAGTTACCTTCCAGGATAACTTTGTTGCCAAGGCAACCTCCCATTGACAAGAGTTGTGCTCATTAGGAGTTTATTGTGGCAGGCAATTATATTTCAATGGTATAGTACTGAAGTCAGTGACCTCTTATTGTTTATCTTGTGCTAACCGCAATCTGAAATAAGATAAAACTAGAAGAAAAGAAGGCAAGAATGTTAGTCAAAAGAAGAACTAGACTGCTTTATCTTGAACTGTATTTACAACTTTATGTGCAGTCATTAATGTGCATGAGGATTATGTGCACAATGGAGAAAAAACAAGTTTCTTAATAATTCAGCTTTTCAATGCAACCTTAAAATACACTCATTCACATCTATATAAATTCTCAGGTTTTCCCCCAGAAAAGAAGAAAGCCAAATGCTGACTGTAGAATTTTAATGATGTGTATATATGATTGGTACTCTTTGTTGATCATCGAGGTTTAGTTTGTTAGTTGTTCCTATTTATTGTGCAGTTTCTTATCGAGAGATAGAGTTCCTAAATTCCCAGTGAAAGCAGCCTAAGCGGGTCCTGATTTTGAGCTGCACCAGTCTTGCACAGAACAGTACACACATTCTGATCCCAAACTGTGATCTGCAGTTATATATCTTCACCTTCCTCCATCCTGTCTTGTATGTTTTGCCTCAACAAGGATTTAGGAAAAAAGGTGAACTTCTTCCCTCTTTGTACCCATGCCAGTCCTTTACCTCTCTTAATTGGGATCTTAGCCATATCATTTAATACATCTCATCTGCTTAGCTCTGTCTTTATTTTCATGTTCTCTCTTGGCCTTGCAGGAAGAATCAATCTTGGCACTTACTGTATCTCTGCTTGAATTCTGTGGTACAGTAGAACAGGTTGGGAACCATGAGAGATCAGTATTGGGTTACTTCTTAGGAGTAAATGTCTGAATAGTGGTGTTTCTATGCACTTACACTAGAGATTATAAAACTGACAGTAGCTGCCTGTATGAGATGCTTACAGATGACTCCCTATAAAAATTGAAGTTGTTATCTAGCACAAATGCGTGCCTTTGGGTTTGCATATTACTTGCAACTTCAGTTTGAGATATAAATGCAAAAACATAGGTATCTCTCTGTAAGTTTTTGTGTTGCTGTGTAGGGGTCTAAGCTTCCACAATGGTTGATGGAGACTTAGTGAATAAAGTCAAGGGAGCTTAGAGAGAGATTTGTTAGGGCTTAGAGTCAGCTGATCAGCTGAATTTCTTTTTAGACTCCATTGAGTGTATTGACTAGATCTTCATTACCTGTGTAAAATATACAGCATACTTATAGACACTTAAATTTGGAAATCTTAATCTCAAAACAGAAGCTCTGAGTTTCTGCAAAAAGTGAGTTAAAATTCCTTTTGTAATATTCAAAAGGACTTTTCTATCATGTGAAATTCTGGTCCACTAGATCAACTGGTTTTTATGTAAGTGTGGATTGCAAATATGTTTGCCTATCACCAATTTTTGTCCATATTTCTTTGGTAGCTTTCACTGACATTAGCGAGAATTAAACGTGGAGAATAAAAGAAGGAAAAATATGTGTAGCCATGCTATTTTATGAGGAAGGTATTTAGACATACAAAACCTATACAAAATGCAATCTCAGTGATATGTGTAGGGAAGCCTGTAGGTTTTTCTAGGTTCAAGTTCTTAAGGCAGCTTCCAGTGCTATTGAAATAGGTGATGATTTTTCTGATGGCTAAATGGAGTTGATTGTGAATGCAGAGAGGATGAGGTAAAGTATTTTCTCTTATGGTTAACTTAAAGAATGTGAGTAATCTCATTAACTTCAATAGAGCAACTCAAGAATTTAGTTAATTAAGCATGTACTCTAAAGTGCTTTATTGATCAGGATCTTGATGCATGACTCTATAGGATGATAATCAAATGTTAGACACAGTCTAGAAAATAGTTTGTTTTGTTTCTTTGCTACTTTGAAGTAGTTACTCTGTTTCCAGAGGAAGGTTTTATTAAAATTAATATTGTTCCTAAAGACAAAAGTCTGAAAGAGAATCATGTTGCTATAGAAGAAAAGAAAGGAAAATTGCCTTTCTCACATGCATATGCTTTTTAATTTTGTGCATCTTTTAGATCCTGTACACATCAGACTTTCATAATTCTTTTCTGTAATTTCAAAGGTATTTTTAAAATTAGTATCTCTGGTCCCATATATTCCCTTAGTCTCTGAATTATGTTTATATTTGTAAAAAAATTTGTAAGAAGACTCATATTCTGAAAATAATTGTATATAAATACAAAATGCATAGTATTATATGGCTTAGTCTAGTATGCTGTGCATTCCTGTATTAGAATATTTCTTCTGATTTGTATTTAGTGTTTGTATAGCCAATTTTATTTAAAAGTCATCAATTTCCATATAGGAACACAGAACTCTAGTCATCTACTTTTATTCTTTTCCTTTTCCCAAGTGTGAAAAATTAAGGTTTATTTGGGAGAGAGCTTAAAATGTCTTTTGTGAACAAAGTAACAGCTAAGGCTGGAAGATTTCTATTTGTATACATATGAAAAATCAGAATTTCAGAACATGAAGCATTTTGCAAAATACAAGCTGCTGAGTCACCTAGTTCCATAGGATTTACAGCTCTTTAAAAAACTCCTTTTTAAAATTTTTTATCAGTATGAGTGTCATGTAGGGATAGAATTAGGAAAGCCAAGGCCAGCCTGGAGTTTGATCTTGCAAGGAATGTGAAGAGCAACAAGAAAGTTTGCAAATGATACAGAACTCAAAGGAGTGGCTGATGCACCAGATGCGTATTCAGAGGGATGGTAGCACATCCTTCAGCAGGCTGAAGAACTGGGCAGAGAGGAATCTCCTGAAGTTCAACAAGGGGAGATTCAGCATCCTGCATCTGAGGAGGACTAGCATGAAATGAAGATGAGAGAGCCAGACTTTTCTTAGCAATGCCCAGTGACAGAACAAGAGATAATGGGCACACATTGAAACACATGGAATTCCATCAGAACAAAGAAAATACTTTTGTCCTGTGAGGGTCATCAAACAATGGCACAGGGTGCCTAGAGAGATTTGTGAGGTCTCCATCCTTGGAGATATTCAGAAGCCATCTGGACGTGGTCCTAGACAACCCAGTCTAGGTGACCTTGATTTAGCAGGATGGTTAAACTGGATGATCTTGGATGATCTCAGAAGGTCCTTTCCAACTTATATGATTCTGTGATTCATATTTGACATAATTTAAATGAGTATGTATTAAGAGTAGCCGCTTCCTATCTGTTATGCCTGTGCAGATTGGGAAGTCAGGAACTGAGAATTTAACACGTGGTTTTCAAAAGGGAGTTTCCTTGCAAGTGATTGGAAGATATGTGTCTGCATTTGCTACTTGAGACGTCTGAATGAAGCAGCCACTAACAGATATTTCTGACTTTGCTTCCACATATGCTGTTGTCCACTATTACAACTTTTCATACACTGTTGTCATGCTTTCCTATGCCACAATGAGCTAAATCATGTAGAATGGCAAAGGTGAATGTCTTTCTGGTAAGTGAGCTGTTAGAGGTTTCCTGGTGTGCTGAACTGTCCGTCCTTGCTGTGGTTTCACTGTTGCTTTACGTTGATGCAACTTTTCTCTGTTGAGTAATTTTTCACCTAGATCAGTTTAATGATCTGGCTCCCTACATGGCTACATAACCCTTTACGTGGGCATAAATGAAATTTACGTTGCCATAAATGAAATTGTGTAAGTATGTGCAAGGTGGTGAGCTATGTGAAACTTCCTTTTCAGCAGCAGCCTATGGTTACATTGTCCTAAAGCAGCTGTGGAACTGCCAAAGTATTTCATAAAGCTGTCTTTGTATATGGATTATTTTTTTCCTCTTTATATGCTTATATGGGGGGT
Organism: Aramus guarauna; assembly: GCA_013400195.1. Taxonomy (NCBI): domain Eukaryota; kingdom Metazoa; phylum Chordata; class Aves; order Gruiformes; family Aramidae; genus Aramus; species Aramus guarauna. The sequence goes on along the minus strand of VXBL01002370.1, from coordinate 438,817 downwards.
GGATTTTGCACTGCAATTTCTCCTCTTCATGTGGAGATGCGAGGGAGACTGTTTAGCCCATGTGCTTCACACTACAGGCACAACAGCTAGTGGTCAGAGCAAGGATGCCTACGTAGAGGTGGAGTATTACCAAGAAATTTTATTGAGTTCAGTGTGGCATTAAATGATTTCCCATTACATAGCAAATAAACTAGTGTCAATATTCCCAAACTCATAATTTGGTTCCACTTAAAAATTTATTTTCCTATTCCTCTTAAAGAAGAGTTAATAGTTCCTCAATGAGGAAACTCCTTTGTAACTGCTAATTATGTGAATAGGCCAACAGATTCTAGATTAACTGATATTTTTGCTCTGGATGTGCTGTTAATAAAATGGTGTGAAAAAAAGGAGAAATATACTTGGCTAAAGAAAGAAATACTCAAAATCTTGTTCAAAAAGCTTAGTGTACTTTTGCTTTATTGTTATCCCAGAAAAAGTAGGCTTGAGTAGTTGAATATCTCAGATTTTAATAATCTTTGGCTATTGTTTCAACTACTGTAGAGTGTATGGCTGCTCTCTGAAAATGGTACTCTGCAGTTTCTGTTGATTGAATAGGTATTCCCTCAGTTTACTTAGGTCTGACTTAAGTGGGGCTTTGGGCAACCTGGTCTAGTGGAGGATGTCCCTGCCTATGGCGGGGGTGGTGGAACTAGGTGATCTTTAAGGTCCCTTCCAACCCAAACCATTCTATGATTGTAATGATCACCTCCCAAAGTATCACTACCAGATATGGCACTGTGGGAATTTAATTATTTAATTCTGTTATTTTCATAGTCTGAATCATACAGGTTCACATAAGTCAGATGCTTAAAATAAGTACTATCAGTGCTTTTGAGAAGTAGATCGTTCTCTACATACATTATTGTTAAGTGTTGTAACCTGTTTTAGTTCAGTTATTTCTGGTTTATCTCCATGAAATTTTTCCAGTATCTGTGTAACTTACTATTTCTTTTCAGTTTTTAAATTTCATTTTATAACTGCCAATACAGCAAAGTAAAGCTAATATGTGAAAGTCAAAGACACTTCTTAATTTTAGCTGTACACAATGAAAATTCTGTGAGCCAAATGACAGCTGTAGTAATCGATAACCGTAAGTTTCTCTTCAGGGCATTTGTTCATGACAAACTGGTTCACTGTTGATGAAAAGTACCTTTGATGATGTATGAAGAAGCACAGATCCAAGTGGTAGAGTGCTGTCAACTGTGTGGTTTTTACCAACCACATGCATTTTACTTAGAGTAAGGAGAGTAGGAGAGTAAGCTTCTTCCTTACTTTAAGAATAGATTGTTGGTATTAGACTGTAAACACTTTTGAAAAAAAAATATTCAAACCCATTGTAAGCATTGTTTTATGCAATACAGCAAAATAATTGCCAGTGTCTTTGCAGGGTGTTCAGTTAAAATCGATTCAGTGTAAGTTATGCCTGTACGTTTCACCTTTTCTGCCTTTAGGTACTATTTAAAAAAGAAATAAGAAAAAAGAAACAAGGGAAACACTCCATTACAAACATTCTTATCTGAAACTTCTTTGAGCTTACTGATTCAGAATTTTTCTTCTCATACCCCTAATATTCTTTAAACGTGAGAGTTAGTGGAAACAACACTATTACATTCGGGTTGTGCTGGTGTTTGTGTCACGGATGCAGGGGCTCTGCTGTGTAGGTTGTGCATGGGGATGCAGAGTCAGTGTGTAATTCACAGCTCCTGGGAAAGGAGCTGGAGCACCACGGGAACCTTGCACAGCACCCCTGAAACGCTGGATAGAGCTGCTCTGTCTTCCCACAGAGCCTTTCCTTGCTGAGCTTCACTTAGGTGTCTTAAGAGACTATGCTGCAAGTTCAAGTTGTTTAGTTTAATGTTTTAAAACTGCAATCAGTTCTCTTTTCTCAAGCTCCTGTTGTTAGTTACACTGGTTATTGGTGTTCATAGAAGTGAACACTAACAACGAAACCATGACCGCCGTTTGATTTTTTTTCCTTTTGTTTCTGATGTCTTATTGTTATTAAAACCCAAACGGATGTAGAATAATCCTAACATGTTGTACACTTCTCTGGTTCCTTGTTTCAAATTTGTTAAAGCATCCATAGCTAACATCTAGTTAATATAGATTACCTTAATGTGAGAATGTGTGACATTTCCAACTTCGAAAAGTAAAAATTTAAAATCAAATCAGAAGTGTTTATAGTAGATCTAAGTTGAACAGTTGAATAAAAATGCAAGCATTCGGTTACTTCTGTAAATGAACAACAAAATTGGAAATACTACTGAGTGTATGGTTTATGTTATCGCGCATACTAAATTTCTGAATAGCAAAACTCCATCCAGGTAAGAAACAAAATAAATTACCATAAAAAAGACTTGAAATTCAGAAATCTACAGTTGATGCCACTTTACAAAACAGGGCATATGTAAAATAATTAGTATATATTAATGAAAAAACTCATCTGTGTACTTCAGAACATTCTACTACACTGAAGATTAGTAGGTCGAAGTGCGTAGATTAACCTGATTTGCTTTGAAGCAGACTATTTTAGTGACAAAGGTTTTAAGCAATCTGCACAGAAAATCTATTAAGCTTTCAAAATAATTTTTAACTCTTTTCCACTGTGTAAGACATAGTACCTAAATTGAAACATGATATTTTGGGGGAAAGAAAGGACAAACTAGTATTCAACAAATCCAGTAAAATCCAGGAAAAATAGCTTCTTTGTAGTAGCATAGATACTTGGTGAGGGATTATGAAATCAGTGTAATTACTGTTTGTTTCTGGAATGCACAACATCATTGGAACTACATGAAATATTAAGAACCTTATCTTCTTTTGTCTTTCCAGTGCTTTAGCTCCTAGTAATGATCACTTCTTCCTTAATATTCTGGCCTTTCTGGTTTTCCTGATAAATGACAGTCTTGTGCTTTGCTCTGCCACTTGTGTTGCCCTTGACTGTCTGTTCTGAGAGCTTTTCTGCCCTTTCTTCCAGTCTCACAGGGGTTCTTGGTCCTTTTTTACTTTTCTTTCTCCATCCTATTCATGGGTGATCTGAGGCTTTCCTATAACTTCACTGTCAGCTTATGCTGATGATTTGCATATCTACTTTTTTTTTCCTGACCTGACTCCTATAGTTAAGATGTGTATTTCAGACCGTCTGTATGACAGTTCTCCCTAGGTAGCTGATGACAATTACTGATACCAAGAATTCTTCTTTTTCCTCCCAAAAGCTCTTGGTTTTCTTATTTTTGTAACTTTTTTTAGTAGATCCTGCATAGGATATTTTTATTCAACATATTTTTCTGTTACATTTTCCTGACTATCTGTACTCTACTTTCCCCTCACAGAATTTCAAAAAGCCCAATTCTTATTCTTGTTTTGAACTTTTTATCTAATATGAATAATATGAATCTCTTTAAATCAGATAGAATATGTAATTTGCTGCTTCTGTCATTACTCAGATCTTCCATCATTCAGTTCCTTCATTTTCTTGCCATTTTTCTCTGTAAGTATTCTTGTGGTTATCCCAATTTAGGTTTTTCTTCTCCCAGCAATAGTTCAGGGATTGCTGATCAAAAAACTCCAACTATTTCAAAGCGTATATAAATCTGTGCTAAATTTGGGCTATTCTCTGCTTAATTTGAATTAATATTTTTGTAGTGTGAAACTGAAATAATTCTACATGTGCTACAGGATGTAGGTGAATATGAAGAGGTTCTAAAGTGACGCCTAACGTGGCATCAATTATGGACAATGGTTTTTGCATTAAATCTCATTTCAGCTGTCCTCTAGACTGTCTTTAGTAGGTATTATTCCACTAAATCTTTGCTGGCTTTAGCTGTTAAGATTCATTTCAGAACAACAAAAAATTTCAGCATAGAAATCTTCAGTTTGGCACTGGCTCAGAAAGTTGTCCTGATTATTCAGATCTCTGAACAGAGTACAGAATGTGCTCTAGAAAGTACAGTTTGTGAAATATTAGGTTGTTGTAGTGGTTATTCTGATTAAGTAGACGAATCAGTTATTACTAATAATAATACCTGTACATTTTAAATTAATGAATTAATTCGATACTACTCTCTCTTTCTTTCTTTTTTTTTTAATTTTGCCTAGTCTATTCACCTATTTGAAAAGCTATGTCTATGAAGGAACATTTATTTCTATATTCCACATTTTTGGCTATGCCCTAATCCACTTTCACTCCATGTTTAATAAAGCAGTTAACAAACTTGTACACAGGAGTCAGTGGGTAAGATTCATTTCAGGTAACTCAGTTATTTTCAACAATGTTCCATAAGGTAGTAGTATCTTTCAGTGAAGCTAAAAATCGAAATAAATCTCTCTAAAGCACTCAAGACTAAGTATATCAGAATCACAACTTGAGCATCATAGCTTTGTGCTGCAATACTATCCTGACTTTAAACAATGAAAGAATTTACAAATAAAATGAAAATAGCTGTTGTAGGAAACATATCTTTCAGAGACAGTGACTCCACATCTGCTCTTGCAGTTTTTGAAAGCCATGAATGTGGTGGTAATTGAAGGAAGATAAATTTCAAATCAAGCTCGAAGTAATTTGGTTAAGTGCTGGAACTCTATTTTTCCACAGTAGAGAGGGAAAAATAGGGCTTTATTTCTCTTTATTAAAAAAGTTTATTGTAAGAAAGAATAGTATTCTCTTATATAACTTTCTCAGTTCATATTAATTGTGATGTTTGAGAAGTACTGAGTTTAGAATTCATGCAATCAGAAGGATTGTTGCCAATGGCAAAAGTTTGTCATTCGTGTATGCTGACAGAGGTTGCCAAAAATGCTTTTGGGAACTTCATTTAAAGGTAGCTTATGAAATGATTTAAGAAAATAATACTTTTTTTTTTTTTTTTTTTTAATTAAAGTATTTCCTGACACTCCAAAACTGGTAATTCGTACATTTGAACAATACCCTTTTCCAACATTTCCACTATGCTATATGCTGAATTTAGCTACTATTATTTTGAATGGATGAATATTATTACGCTAAGGATACTTCAGCCCACTTTAGCAGAGTAGTAAGGTACACTTGTATTTAGTTGATTACAGAGATTTCTTTTCATCCCAGTTGCAGGGGTTCACAATGATTTAATTTCACCCTGGCTAGCTTTTATTTCTCCACTGATTTAATCAGCACTGACAATTCACCAACCTTTCTATCTTTGTTTCCAAGTCCTCTAATTGCAGCCTTCATCCTTTTTTTTTTTTTTCTTCTTGAAATTAAAAGTGTTTTCTCTTTCTAGAACCATTAAGCTGTTGTTTAAAAGACAATTTTTACAGCCGTGGAAATGAGAACTTCCAACTTTTGTGAGCAATCTTGTGTTAATGGGCATGCTGCTATTTTTGCAGCTTTGTACTTGTAGGTGCTTATAGGCAGTATACCTGAAGTCACGTGAGGTGACATTGATTGTATAAACTAGCCTAAGCAGCTCATGAATTCTTCAATTCCCATTTTGATGTGCTGACACTTTCTAGGTTGTCTGGATTCTGTGTTTATTAGGCACTTTGTTCTAAATTCTTCTCTTGAGAAGCAAGATTTAGATACAAGTCTGCATATATATGCAGCAAATGCAGATCTGCATTTTGATTTAGAATGGTAGTACAGTTCTGAAGCAAATTCCTATTTTGTCCTCACTTGCCTTCTATTGGTTTGGTTCATGGAATATTTCTGGTGTTAATTCCTTTCTGAGGGAATTTAACGGTAACCTCTCTTTCAGCTACACACCAAAGAGGCTCCAACACCTAATGTCCCCTAATGGGGACATATGTGTCTCAAGGCAATGACTTGGGCAGCTTTGACCCATGTGAATAGTAGGAACATTGTGTATGAGGGCTCAAGGTTAAATCTATTATGAAGTAAAATCTAGGATTAAATTGAGTGTGAAGTAGGGGGAGGAATGAAGCAATGTTTAGGTAATGTTATGACTGCAAGAACAACAAATTCAAGAAGGCAAAATTATAATAGATCATTTCCTTTTTTGCAATTCTTTGAATCAGACCTGATAACAATTGCCAGACATGCTTGGTCAGTTATTTCATGTTTTGAACCTTTGGGATATTTCTCATAGAAGACAGAACTACATTTACAGCATAGTATGTGGCTATAAAATATAGAATATAGTTATTTGCAAACTATGTTGTAAATATTTCAATTTTTTACTTAATTATTTTTTCCTGTATGACTCAACAATTCCAAAAATTGCCATGTTATTTTCCATACATGTAAACTAGTTACAAATTCCATGTACATTTTTAAAATACAAATGCATCTTCACAAACGAGCATACAGGTATTTATGCTTCATTTTTGCTAATTCTCTTGGTGAGAGGAATGTGTTTATAAATGCCATCATCCTTATTCAGTGTGTTTCAGTTAATTTTCATTGGAAAGATGTGATATTGGTGCTTTTCAATATAAATGCAGTAGTATCCACTAAGGAAGTTGCAGTACCAGTATTTCTAAGGGGGGCCCATGTTGTTGAAACTGATTGATTGTGTTAATCTAATCAAACTGTCAAAGCAATCCTTCTTACAACATTCTTCCTCATAAACCCATTAAGCATTTGAACTTATAAGCCTTTTATGCCTTTTCCTTAGCAGAAAGTAAGCATGGATCACAGTCAAAGGGAAAAGGATTTAGAAATGAGAATATTCAGAAAGATTTAACTGGCAAGCTGATATGTAGCTGTGAGAAATGAACAGGAACAAATATATCATGCCAGTTGCTCATCAACAATAATTAAAATACAGTTCATAAACTTATAGCTGATACTTTAAAAAGAACTAAGGTATGTATTTTCTAGACTTTTTAATATAGCATTTCAATCAAAGATAATTTTATTTCTGCGGATAGGTGATTAGCAGTGATTCCTACAAAGTCCACATTATCTTCCTATGTGATAATCGTGCAGCCTACAGATTAAGTCATATTTAAAAACACCAGTTCATTATGAAAGGTTCATTTCTAATTTTGGTGTGAAGGTAGTTGTGTGTTTTGTTTTGTTTTTGGTTTTGTTTTTGGTTTTTTTTTTTTTTTTCTGACTAAAACAGAGATTATTTTTAGAGGGAATTTGGTAAGAATTACAGAAAACTGTTATCATCTGGAAATAATTAGAAATTAATAACAGCTCCTGTAGCATTGTTTGAGATAATTCTTGCTGGTTATCTACACCTGCATTTTCCATGTAAATCTTGTTTTGCTTTAAAAGCAATACTCTGAAATGTGCCAGCCTTTTTCAAATATATTTTTTTCTGTTTTTCTTTCTACATACATTTTATTCCAGCACTTGCAATGTAACCCAGTAGGGAAAGTTAACTTTCTTGTTTGGTCTCCGAATACATGAGAAGAGTTGATCTCCTCATTCAGTCTGATTCAGCAGGTTGTTTGATTTGTTGACAAATAAATGAATTAAGCAAAGTGTCAAGAAAAAGATCGATGCAAATATTTTACATGAAATCTGATTTGTATTGTAGGCAAATTATGTCTTTGTTTTTCAGTTAAGCCAAGAAAGCCTTTAATTAGGTAAACAATTATTACTCAAAACTGTATTTTTAATGGGATTATGATAGGTAGACCTTTTTGTGTGAATAAACTGCTACTCAAAGTGCAAGATGGTTTCCTTCAGGTGTTAGTATTGCTCAGAGACAGGGCCTGCATTTTCTTCATCTGCTTTTGTCTTTACTGCTTCCTTTTCCAGGTCTCAGGCAAACATTGAATTTGACCTCCAGTGTTTCCAGTAATCCAGTTTTTCATTATTTATGTCTTATTTAGTTCCATATTCTTGTGAGATAGATCTTGGAAGCGTTTTATTTTTTGCAAAATATTAATATGGGTTTACATGCCGGGAACACATATATTTGGAAAGAAATATTTCTTTACTTTTAAACATGATGGCTTTCCACTATGGACAAGACATTTATATTGCTTAACAGCATTAGCAAGAACCAATGTTATTTCCCTTCAGCAGGGGAGCAGGGAGGGAACAGGGAGAAGAAACTGTAGTAGAAATGAATTATCTTGTGTTTAACATTTCTAAATAAAACAGTTAATGTGCTTTGATTTTGATCCATTAAAGAACTAATTGTAAAATCAAGGGAAACTAAGGAAATTCTTTCACCTTTTTGAGTCATTTAAAACCATTCTGAATTTGTTTCTCTCCCAGTTTGTTCCTTTATCTAAGAACTAAATACCACATTATTAGGTTTTCCATCATATCGCTAAGTCTAGGTCATTAACAGAATATTATGCAAAGTCAGAGTAATGCTGCAGGTGCTTTTATTGTAGTAAATTTTAGTCTCCGCAAAGGACTTTTTAATGAGGAATTTAACAATTATTCATTTCAGTATTAAAATGTAATGGGTATCTGTTTCCTTTTAGGTGTGTTTGGATTTTTATTTCTATGATTTAAGCTACTCTATGCATTTTATCACCTTAGGTTTTTTTCAGATTTATCAACTTGTTGCTATAAATGGTTTTTCCTAGTGTAATTTCCAAAAATTCTGCTAGTATCAGTAGAAAAGTAAAGTTTGTGGAGTTAAATCTTCATTAAATACAGTATTTTTTATTTTTTTCCCCATTTTGCCCTTACTCTGCTTCATTGTTTTCAGGAATACAAATAAATCCCAATTCAGAAGACTCTTCGTATTTAGAAAGGGTTCTTGGAAGTATGAAGATGAGCACATGTGGAAGTATGCTTCCTGAAGTCAGCTTTACTAAAGCACATGGCATTAACTACTTAGTCTCATGCTTAATACTGAAACTGATGTCCAGGAGTTCATTAATGTTGTGTAAGCCCAGCACATTAACAACCTTGAGAGGTCTTTAGCTCATCAAGCATGTGTCTTCTTGCAATCTACCTTTGGCACAGCCTAGTTCTTTCGAATGAGGTTATTTACTGAAACCAAGTGTGAGCTACGGGTGCTTTCTTGTTCTCCTGTCAGTGGGGGGTTTGGACTGGTGGTGTCTCGGCTGCCATTCATTGCCTTCCTTCTGTCCATGACTGTGAGGAGGATCCTGTTCTAATTTAGCTTTATTGTTTGTTAGACATAATTAAGCTTAAGCAAGGCATAGGGAGCTGGGCAGGTCCTTATCATGCTGTTGTGAGAGGAGGCAGGGGATGGCTATCTGGCTGTGTTAGAATCAATCATTTCTGGCCCCTTGCCACATGTGATGTGATTCACTTTTAATGCCTGTGTGTGCTAATAACTATTTGTTAGGATATAATTAGTATAAAAGTTATGAAAAGTTTTTGTAGCTCACCTATACTAAAAAAAAAAAAGCCTCTTTACTAATTTCTATCAATGCCTTCTCTTCCTCGACTGAGAGTTCTCTGCATACATTATTGGAAAGGGTGTCACCAAAATACTATATACTAAAGTCTAGCACCACTGAAGATGCAATTTTAGGTATATACTTTCACTGAGGAAGGTGTTTTGTAGAGCTCCATCCTGAGTTTTGAACCTTTTGCAAGTGTGATTGAGAGGAGCAGGAGACAGTATTTAAAGCATTCCTACTGGAAAAATTGCTGTTTATATCACTGGTTCATTGTAGCTGCTCAAGAAAACATCATCAGTTGAGTCACTCATTAAATTTTAATGTATCTCCAGTATGCTGAGATGTCAGTTCATGTTCTCAAAACAGTGTTCAGAAGCCCCGTTCACTTGCCACATTAATTCCTTAATCCTGAGTAGGGGCACAAAGGTTCTCCAAGCAGGAGCTGACGCTGACAGATACTTCACAGCAGAGAGAATTCACTGTCTTCCTGTTTGCTCTAAAATGGACTGCAGAGTGCACTATTGAAATAATCTGCTTCTGGTCAAGTAACAGAAAGGCATTTCACAGTCTACAGCACCATCCTTTCTCTTCATCCTTAATGGAACAGCACAGGAATTTAAGTAGGCTCACACGCAAGAAAGATTATTTTTTGGTTTTTTACATAAAATTTTCACTGAAGGGGAAAAAATCAGAATCTCTCAGTGAATGTAAGGAAATAGAAGCATAAACTCATTGGGTTTGTGATTATGAAGTATAAGATTTACAGAATGAGTGGACTTGCAGCCTGGTGTTGATGTAAAGAGAATGTACTAAAAAATAAGGAGTTTTCTTAGGACAGTTGCTGCATTTTGTTAGCCACACTTTCTGATGTCTTTATTCCTTTCAGCCTCTCTATTTTATATTCACAAGATTGTATACATTTTTCAGTGTCATTATGAAAAGAAGTTTTGATTGAAATCTTTTAAAAATATTTAGTAGAAATAACCTTTGTAGAGGAAAACCACTGTTTTATAGCTGGTCAGAAAGTGGATTTATCGTAACTAGCTTTTGAAATACAAATTTTTGTGAAGCGTTTTATAATATATTTATTACTGAAAATCCACCAATATAGTTGAGCTAGAAAGTTACACTTTTGTTTGTTCTCGCTGCTAAACACAGCTTTGTGGAGTGTTGATGATGTATTTGAAATGACAAAAGGCAAAAAACCTCTGTTTGAGTCAGTCCTAAAATGCGATACTAAATTATGAATGACAATTGGCTTTCCTGCCTGAGTTGTCTGATAACTTTGTTGATACAATGGTCTAGATTCTGGGAGCATAGTAGTGGAGTTTTCATATCAGGCTAAACCCCTTGTTTTGGCTAACGCAACGTGGACAATAGTCAGCTGTACAGTGAGGAGACAGACTGAGCCACCAAAAGATTCCTCTTAAAATATTTGCAGCCATTTTTGGATCCAGATCTCTTGTTTTCTTCTCTTTATTATAATGAGCAAGAATAAGTCTATTCTTAGGTCCTTGCATCAGCAAAAATAAAAAGAGCTTAAGGAGAATTGAGTATAGACATTCTGTACTGAAATTCTGAATATCTTTCTCACTAGTATAATAATTATTCCGCCCATCCCTTTCTTCTGACAAATAGAACACAACTGCTGCCAGTTATGTCGATTAATTGCATCCTTTATATCAACTTCCAACTCCTTCTATTAAACTGTTACATGCTTTATTTAGTATATTATTCCGTAGATATGTTTCTTAGCATTTGCGCTCAACGGGTATTTATTTTTGTCATGCATGCATTCCTCTGCAAGAGTGAGGGAGTGTGAAAGATTGTGTTGAGCAGTGTCAGATGGAGCTCATTGCTATTCTAACAGCATGACTGCGCTCCTTTAGGAGGGCATTCAATCCTTGGCATTCATTCCCTCACACTGATGTGATAACAGAATAAAGGAGCTTTACAGCTGATTGAAGTCAAGTAGTAGGGCCATTGTAAAGGCTCACAAGAAGATTACTGATGAATACCATTACTGCTGGAGGTTGGACTAGCAATTGTGCATGTCCATGCTTTCTTATAGAGAGTGAGTAATGAAGGAGAGCGTGTGTTAATAATTATGAATTAGCTATGCTTTCCTTTTCTACAGGGAAGATGGTGGTGTCCATTTGACTTCAGAGTGCTAAGAATTATGTGGTAAATGTTTACCAAGTTCTGAAATCTTCATTTTTAAGTGGTAATTGGAGCTGTGGCTGTATTATTTCTTTAGTTCTGGGTATCAGAATACAGAAAATTGGGCATGATATTCTATTTTAGTCTGGAGTCAAAAGCTGTTTGGCCGCTTCAGGAATTAATGGAAATTCAGAGTTTTTCCCATCTTTTACACTGCAACATTCTCATTTTTCTTGTGACGGGAGACAGATTGAAGGCTTTGAATTTATTGCAGTATATTGAACATTCTTTGCTTATAAACAAAGCAGATGGCTGAGATAAAATCGCAGAGTCTTCCGCGGTTTAGTTTGGCTGAACGTTTTTGAAACTAAAATACTTTGTGTCTGATTGTCTTTTCTTGCAGAGAGTGAGTATATGGGGAAACATTACGTCAGATTCCCAGTCTGACTCTCACTTTTTTCAGTTATGCTTGTAGGTGATGATGGAAATAGAGCATACGAAAACTTTCCAGGAAGTCTATCATGTGCAAGAGGATAGTTCTTAACTACCTGTAGTACCTCTGGCAGGACCCTGGACACTCAGTAATACCTCCGGCTGGCCTGAGCTTGGAGGCGGGTTAACACAGCTCCTCCCCCTCTTTCACTTGAAAGTATTCCAAAAAGACTTTGTGAATTGTTTAAAAGTTGGTTTTCATTAAGTAGAAGTTAGAATAATTCGTTTCTTTACTCGTCACAATTTTTTTTCTATTTATGAGAAAGCAGAAGTAAAAGGAATTTGTAGGCAACTCCACATCTATTGCATCTTTGTAGGGCAGGTTTGCTTCCAGATTTAATTTCTAACTTTGAGTGTCTGCATTGGCAAATAGTGCAGTGCAATAGGAGTGGATCTGTGGAGAGAAACTCTACAATGCAAGCCATTATTCAGTAGGTGAATGTACGTAGGAATGTATTTCAAAAGAATGCTTGCAGTCCAAGCCAAACCACTGCAGTAGCTGTGCCCTTAATGACTTTCTGAATCCTAGCAAGCTCCTCAGAGCCCTCTCAGACCTCTACAAGATTTCTTTCATCAAACTCTGTTTGCTTCCTGATCCTCTCATCAGTCATTCTGGCTCTGGTTGGTGCAGGCCCCCAGTTCTTTGCTGTAATTTTTCTTCTGGTCTTCACTGTGGTCACCGGAACTTTCCTTCCCAGGTGTCCTCGGTTGCTGTGAAGGGAAGATCTTGAGGCATCTCACTTTTCCTCCAGAGGCGTCATCCTGACCTCCTGGTGTCTGTTTTTGAAAAGGAATATAACCCACATAAACTGAAAACTTACATATCAAACTGACAATCTTTCACAGTAGTCTTAAACTGGATCGTCATAAATATCCATATGATTACTGTACACTGTATTGCATAACTTTTAATATATATTCCATCATTTTTGATAGATGACAATAATTAGACACTATGCTGTGATTTTTTTTTGTCCTTTATCTGTCTTTGAGAACAATGGCAATAATTCCGTAGATTGTGTTGATACCTCTGAATGAAAAAGGTATTATGAAAAGTAATAAATGGAAATGATGCCTCCAACTTATATTTGCTTTGAATTTGCTTCTAATGGAACTTTTATGAAACACGATAAATAGTATTGAAAATGCAAGTTTTATGTAGTGACTTAGGAAATAGTAATAATACCTTGAATAAGTTAGATGCAAAAAGCTATACAGCAGGTTTTTTGCATTCTAGGCAGAAATAAATAGTTTATTTTGGAGGGGAAACATGGTCTAGTAGATAGTGCAATAGAGATAACAGTTGAAATGCTGGTGCTTTTTCATTTAAACACTCAATTATTTTTTTTTCTCTTTTGTAAAATGTTATGGATGAAAATTTCCAGATAACATCAACAGTCTACCATTCACTTTTCATAAATGGACAACAGATTTTTTGAAAGTTTTTTTATAAATTATTTTCTACAAATCAGCCTAACAAAAAGTGTATCTTCTGATTATCCTTTAATAAATTCTCATATAGCCGAAAAAGTTTCTTATACATTGTGCTCAAATACCTTTCCACAAAATTAACAGTAGCATTTTCATGATTGAGGCCTGAAGTTCTAATAGTCTTCCTGTTTGTTAATAAACAGGTTTTTCTTCTTTCCAGCTAGATTCTTTCTTTGTTCATAGTGATTTATCAAACCTGAGGAAAAGCAGTGTGTTAGTGGGAAAACAAATCAATCTGTCCTTTCTGAAAGGTATAAACAACTTTCATTAATGATACTTTTTCAACACTTAGATTGCAGATAGAGGAAAGTTGTCTCTTACCTATGTATTAACTTCATTTTAATATTTGAGGAAAAATTGCTTTTATGGGAGTGATGTGCTGTTGTTTTATTTTGAAATAATCCAGCACCAGCTTTTTAATAAAACATTTTCATAATTAAAAAAATTTATTTTGTTGAGATTTACGTAAGATGCGATTTGAAATGCATTTTGTTGCATGATACCATATCACTTTTTGAAGTGAAATATTTAAGTGCAGACTAAGTGTTTGTAGGATTGCAGTATATTTTTATTTTTTTACGTTTTAACTGTGATTTCTAATATTATTTCTGAATACCCGCTATGTAAATTAGGGATTTGGTAAAGAGGTTTTTGATATTCTGATTTGTAGATTCCCTTCCCCTGTGCTATTGAGTCCCGTTTCATTACACATGCATTCTTCATTTCTTTTATTCTAACTGGGCTATGACTTCCTTTTTTTTTTCTTTCCCTTTTTTCTTTTTCTTTTAATTTCTCTTTGTCTCTGATCCTGTACCCTTTATGGAAACAGAACTCTGTAGTTTGGGTCCCTGTAGGCTCTCAATGAGCAGTGCGTGACCACCTTTGCTTCCTCACCGTCTCCATAGTAGCAGCACCTTGTCATTTTTCAGAAATGAGTATTAATTTGGTTTATAGTTTAAGACCCCAGGGATGCAGAGGCTTTTCACAGCCTTCTAACACTAGCCACGCTTTATTGAGGTAACATGAAAAATAAACAGCCCTAGAAATGTTCATGATAGAGTCCTTGCTGTCTGACAGTTACGTGGCAAATGCAGATTCTTGATGGGTGTCCAGGATCTATCTTCAGTAGCTCATTGCTAGTCCTGAGGATTGTAAAACTTCTGGAATCACTTAATTATTTGACACCACTATTTCTATCCCTCTGCCTGGACAAGGAGTTTCTGCATAGCTCTGGGAGTCCCTTCGGTGCGTAAACCTTAAGTAGAACTTTGGGTGAGCTGATTTCTTTGTTTCGCAGCTCATTTTGCAATACGCGTTGGTTGGCTAGAGCACGTTTCTTCCAACTCATAGCACTGTGCTGCCTCCATTTTCACTGGAATGAGCTACAGACTCTGTGAGTATATGGTGGGCTTCATCTTTCCCCAGAGCCATTCCACCACAGCAGAGATTTTATACTGGTAAATTTTTAATACTACCCTGAAAACTAGGTGTACAGAAAACAGTTTTCCAAAATGGTATTTTGGCCATCCTAAAATCTCTGTGTGCATTTTTTTTAATGTATAGAAAAATCTAGGTATTGTAAATGTGTTTTATTTTTTATTTAACTTTGCTACACCTGTTAGCATTTTGATTTTAATTTAGGGTGTTTGGGAATCGAGGAATACCACTGTACACAAAATAACTGGGGATGAGTAAGTTGTGTCAAAAATCTTTTAGCTATGTACCAAATGAAGCTGTTTTTGTAGCTTAAATGATATCTGAGATATTAAAACATTGGCATTGACTTAAATTTATGTTTGAACACACAGCTTGACATCCTTCTTCTCAACGTTTTTTGGTATATTCTAGTCAGATTTTAAAGCCTAAAAGTTTAGAGTCTTCAGTCTTCATTGCTATAAGCAAAACGAATGTGGAAAAATCTGTTTAATTCATTTGAAAAATATTATAAAGCTCAAGGACAGATGCAGTAAAAAAATATATTTTGATAATACATCTATTAGTAGATGAATCTATTATTTTAGTTCACAACTTGGGTAGATAATATTTTGTTTGGTTTCTGTTGTGATTTTCTAGAGGCTGAATTGTTATTTTGCTAAATATTTGTTCCTTTCACATTCATTTTGGTAAAATTCATCCTGAAGCCTGGCAGCATGATTTTTTTATGATTGTCTTATTGTTGCTTGTTACAGCTAAATAAAAGAGATTTGAAGAAAATTATGTGGAAGTATAGTTTTTTTCTTCTATAATAGTAAAAAACCAAATCCAGTAAAACTCGTTTATAACCTCAGTAGGCACTCTTTTGAAGGCTTGAATAAAATAAATTGTAAAACGCTTCTGAAAATTTGGAGCATTGTTTAGGAATTTAATGCAATATGCACTGCCCAGGTTGTTTCAGTAGGACTAGTATTGTGCTTTTAGAATATTTGGTCAATAGTTCTTGATTAAGGAATTTGCAGAAGTACTATACTAGATATTAACTGTGAATTTCAGCTGAAGATTCCGCATTCAGCTGAAAAGTCCAGGCAGAAAGCTTTTGTTTGGATCAAAGCTGTCCTCCCATTTTGAGCTGCTTAAGGCTGTGGAGGTAGTGATTAGGACACTCTTGCTCACTTTGTCATCTGTTGGAAGTGTCTCAAGATACTGGTACTGAAGACTCAGCCCTTTAAAGGTCAACGTGGATCGGTGGAGGGATGCTCACAAAAGCTGGTTGAAACAAAAAAGCAAGCCGTGTTTATTGACAGCAATAAGAGATTTGAATAACTTAAACTTTAAGATCTGGTGATGTCATGTCCAATGTGAAAAACATGAAAACATGAACTGGTCACCTCAGGCTGTCAGTATGGAAGAAGCTATTGCAGAGCAGGGACTTTTCAAGCTACTCGATTGTGCTCCATCTGTGATGCAGTAAGGTTGTCCAGAAAAAAAATGCATTATTGGTAATATTAGAATTAATGAAGTTGTATGCAGGTGGTAATATCTTAAATTTTAGCCTCACTTTATGCCACTTTTTTCTTCATTTACACTGCTACAGGGTATTCTCGTAGAAGCTTTTCTCAACAAAGTGGTTGCAATCTATATACTTAAGAAAGCATTGATGATTAGTGTATGATACAGCTGAGCTGGAGAAAAGTGTGAGAGTATTACTGTCTCATAATTGCTCAGGGCTCTTCAGGGTCAAAACAGATCTTTCAGTTCTCAGAGATAAGAGTAGTAGCATCAGAGTTAACCTCCTGAGAGCCTTAATAAAGCAGTACAACAACTCCACCGGTGTTGCCATTCCCACCTAAGTCTTTTGTTTCATGCTGCTGTCTTCAATCAGTGTTCTGGTATGAAGACTGATTATTAGTGCAGACTTTGACTTGATTGTTCTTCTGTCCTTCAGGTTTTGATTTTCAGCATTTTGAGAAGATTAAAGTCAAAGAGCTTACCTTGATTCAATGTCCTGAGAGATACTTAAGTACTGAGCAGTCTATGGCATCCATTGAGACACGTTGCATCTTCAGAACAATAGTGTTATTCACAGGAAATATTTTTGTTTAAGCTAATAAAGTCAATTATATTTAGTGGATGTAGTTTCTCATTCTGATCAGAGTTCAGCAAAGCTGCACTGTCTCATCACTATTATTCTGTTTCTGTACTAACGAGTTGGTGGATGTGAATAAGAGTGGTCTGAAGAGTGTTTTTTTCATCAGCTTGGTGAGTCTTTTGCATTAACTGTTTAGGTAAAAAGCAGCTTATCTTATTCATCCAGAGAAGATCAAGGTCCTGGTAATAGCTATCAAGTATCTGATGAATTTAATTAAAATACATGCATTATTAAGATTGCCAGCTGTGATGAATGACTAGCAATTTTCAGATACTTGGAATAAGTAATGGTGTTGGCTTTTCAGTTACTTTTGACATCATCCCTTTTATAAACCTGCAGTTTTGCAGAATCACAACTGTAGAGCCTGTGTGCTGGACATAGCTGAAGACAAGCTGCTTAATGTTTTCAGATAGGATTTTTCTTCTCTGTAATCAGTGAAGATGCTGCTGCATTCAGCAGCTGCCTACTTTAGTTTCTGTGTCATTATTAGTATGTTAGTTTTAATAGAAGCTGAAGGAAATGTGAAGCATGCAGGCCAAGGAATGTTGTTAAGCAGTCATATGGTCACAAAAAGCTTGGTGCAATTAGATAATCATCACGAGACAAGATTGAACATTCAGCTGACTTGCCATTCCTAGGTGGAGACGGATTCAGATAGTGCTGCTCTGCAAGGAAGCAGTATTTTCAAGATAATTAATTAAAGATTTTTGCAGGCCAGCAAGTGGAGGAAGATACTGGTTCCAACTATTTCCTACTCTCTAGAGGAATACTGGTGATCAGAAATTAAGGATTTTGTTGCTAGTTTGTAGAATGTAATGTGGTTTAATGATGGGATGAAAAAAAAGCTAGTGGTGTATCTTGAGTATCTTTATAATGGTTGTGCTAGAAACTTGTGTGGTGTTCTTGACTCCGTGCCATGACTTGACTGTGTCATGAGTAAGCTTAGAAAACGGGAAAGGAAGGCAATAGCTCATGCTTATTACTAAGTACTTTTCTGGTATTTCTGTTTTCGCTATCCTATCCACTTATCTCAGTTAACAAGACCACCTGTTAGAAAACATGTGACTGAATGTGATACACATACTTGTTCTTTCTCAGTTTTTACTATGTGTTCCTTGAAAGAAAGAAAAAGTCATTGGAATACTTTGCTTGAAAATTTAGTTGTTATTATTACAAAGAAATTAGGTCTTTCTTAGACCACACAAGGATTTGGTATAAATGTCATTTAAAGTTCAGAACCTAATAAGAAATCTTCACAAACATTTACATATTATGTTGATGTAATTATCCCTTCATTTTACAGATGTGGGAATTTGAGGATTGTAATGTTTCTGTTCACCAGACACAGAATTCAGTAATATCTTTATTGGATTATTTAATACATTTTATTCACATGACCAGTAATATTTCCGTTAGGTGTTCATTGCAATCAAAATGCCAAATGTTGTCCAAAAGGGCACACGTGTAAGACTCCATATCTGGAACTGACATATGTGGTCTAAAACATACTCAATGAGTAGATTGGCAGTGTGTCAATAAGCATACTCTTGTTATTTGATGAGAAGTTGGAATAAGCAACTATTAGTTTTTAATACTGTTATTTGGATGTTGATTTTGTCTTTCAGAAGAAATGTGATATGTATTTGTACAGTTATTCAAATGAATTTTTTCAATTATAAAGTGTTAAGCTAACACTTTTTACTTTTTATAGGTCTGCTTTGAATAATTCTGTAACTTTTATTAAAGCTAATAATATGATAAAGCTAAAGCCAATTAATCAAACAATTATACAACTATTACACAACTATTTCATTATCTTTGAAATCCGGGGGCTAAAAGCTCTAGTCATCTTGAGCGTGGATTATGTATTTCAGCAAAATGTGATAACTGATGAGTATCAGTAGAAAAGGATATCATTGTGCTCTTTTTAATGAACTAACAATTTCATACAAAAAAAATCAGCAGTTCCATTGTTTAGAATAAAGGAATACATGTAAATGAGGCCAGTGCTGAAATTGTAGTTAAACAATGCTGACAGTTCTTCTATTGTGTCCATTAATTAATTTCCCAGCATCAAGGTTCTCTGGGAATGAACTGCAAAAATAATTAAAATTATACATGAGGTAAATAGATTTAGAAATTCAAAAGGTGAAATAGGGAATTAGTTTAGTAAATATTAGTCATACTGCTTATCTGTGCTCATTTGCCTTTTAAAAGCAGGTTATTGAAGAATGATCTGGTTTTGATTCCCATGATCTGCTGAAGTTCTGCTCACAGATGGAACAGTTGCCATATTCCTCTTTAATCAATGGTGCCTGTCCTTGTTTCAAATCAGTAGTCTGCTTAAGGCAGGTTAACAGGTAAAAATATTTTGACTTACAGCAAATTCTTCAGAATTAAATCAGTTGCAACATATTTTTACTAATGGTTTATAGAATCATAGAATGGTTTGGGTTGGAAAGGACCTCAAAGATCATCTAGTTCCAACCCCCCTGCCATGGGCAGGGACACCCTCCACTAAACCAGGCTGCTCAAAGCCCCATCCAACCTGGTCTTAAACACTTCCAGGGATGGAGCCACCACAACCTCTCTGGGCAACCTGTTCCAATGCCTCACCACTATAACAGTGAAGAATTTCTTTCTAACATCTGATCTAAATCTACCTTCCTTCAGTTTAAACCCATTACCCCTTGTCCCATCACTACACTCCGTGATAAACAGTTGCTTTCCATCTATCCTGTAGGCCCCTTTCAGGTACTGGAAGGCCACAATTAGGTCTCCCCAGAGGCTTCTCTTCTCCAGGCTGAACAAGCCCAACTCTCTCAGCCTGTCCTCACAGGAGAGGTGCTCCAGCCCTCT
>VXBL01002370.1:395929-418601 GCA_013400195.1 Aramus guarauna | reverse complement strand
TAGAGACCAGGATGCGGGACAGCATCAAATGCCTTGCACAAGTCCAGGTAGATGATGTCGGCCGCTCTTCCCTTGTCAACCAGTGCTGTAACCCCACCATAGAAGGCCACTGAATTTGTCAGGCACAATTTGCCCTTGGTGAAGCCATGTTGGCTGTCACCAGTCATCTCCTTATTTTCCATGTGCCTGAACACAGTCTCCAGCAGGATCTGCTCCATGATCTTGCCAGGCACAGAGGTGAGGCTGACCAGCCTGTAGTTCCCTGGGTCCTCCTTTTTCCATTTTTGAAATTGGGGGTTATGTTTCCCCTTTTCCAGTCAGTGGGAACTTTACTGCACTGCCAGGACTTCTCCAAAATGATGGAAAGTGGCTTGGCCACTTCATCCACCAGTTCCCTCAGGACCCATGGATGAATCTCATCAGGTTCCATGGACTTGTGCACGTTCAGGTTCCTTAGATGGTCTTGAACCTGGTCTTCTGTTACAGTGGGTGGTTCTTCATTCTCCCAGTCCCTGCCCTTGCTTTCTGTGACCTGGGCAGTGTGGCTCAAACACTTGTCGGTGAAGACTGAGGCAAAGAAGCGGTTGAGTAACTCAGCCTTCTCTATAGCCCGGGTAACCAGGTCACCCGTTTCATTCCAGAGGGACCCACATTTTCCTCGTCCTCCCTTTATCACTAATATACCTAGAGAAACTTTTCTTGTTGTTCTTAACTTCCCTGGCTAAATAGTGTGTGCTTTGTAAGTTAAATCATATCTTTAAGCAGAATTCTGTGAATAAAAGCAGTTTTGGTTTTGGTGTTACATATCTTTGTTTTTTTCCACCTTAGTTTTGGCCAACTAATTGGTGTCAAGTTACTACTTGAGAAAGAATTTAAATGTGTAAGTTCAAATTAAATTAGTGATTTCAAATAAAATGAATAGGGTCTTAATTAGAAGGAAACTTCAAAACAAATTTCTTTCCAGCTGGACAATCACATCTGAATAATTGAAACCCAACTCTAAGCCTAGCTTAAAATAAAAGCAATCTCTGCCATAAATGTTCTTTCTGTCATTGAATGTAGATGAAACAAAGATGAGATTAAAATTTTGGTATCCCAAATGTACACACCTTCTGAAAATGTTTTATCTGGAGATTTGCACTCAAATCTGCCATATAATCTATTAAAAAAGCCTGAAGCTTTTAGCAAATGTTTTCTTCAACTTCACCTGTGCTGGGGAGGCCAACTAGTCTGTCACTTTTTGGTTTTATCCTCATCTCGCTGCTCCTCAGCCTTTTGATAACAACTCAGCCAGTACTGCCATAACTCCTCTCATGCAAAAGAGGTTTTAAGTTCACGGTGGGGGGCATCTGAGTAAATTAAAGATGCAAAATGAATTTCCTGAGATAGCCAGAGGGTTAGACTTTTCAAGTGTGTGTACATTTTTGAAAAGCCTGTTGCTAATGTCATCTTCTCATATTCTCTTATAGCTTATGTGATCTGACTGCCTAAGCCTTTTCCTGAGGAAAATACTCGGGGCTAAGGGGTGTAAGGGAACTGTATGCTTCAGCTTTATACTTATGCAAGAAACAATATACATTGTATAATTGTGTTTCCTGCTGTTAGAGGAAGTAAAGGGCTTAGTGAAGCTCTATGGTAATTACACAGAGATTCTCTACTCTAAGAAATTACACTGTGCCATGGCTTGCTAAGATAATTAGGTATCATATTAATGGCTCTAACCGAAATACTTTGTTCTTTAATACATTAACTATGGTGAACAAAGGATAATATAGCTGTAAGTAATCAACCACTTTCTAAAACCTAAACAGTGTAAATTATCCATGGTTATTGATGAGGACTTATAATGTTCTGTGGTTGTTATTTGTTAACGTGCTGAAACCAGCCTGGAGTAGTTCCGTTAGTTCTTCCTGCTGGTTCTGCTGTTCTCATCTCCAAACAAGTTATGAGGTTTTGATCTTAAATAATTACATGGAAGGAAAACTTGCAGAAAGTTGTTTTTTTTTTCCACTAGAAGAACCATAAATATGTGTAGTAGATTGGGGGTTTATATCTTATCCCTTGCTATTATGTTGTTTGTTGTTAGCTAAAATCGCAGTGATTGATTATCACTGAATTCACACTCGCATTGCCACGTCCCTGTTCTGGCCACGCTCTGCCTAGCCATAACTAGTAGGTAAAATGGAAGCTGTTTACCTTCTGCTTTGTAGAAATTCAAAGCAGCAGATTAAGTAATATTTTGTCCAGTAAGTACAAAGAACAACTAATGGTCACTGCAGATGAAGAGCCTTATTAACATGGGAAATTACAGAAAATAAATCAGTAAGCTTTCTGATAGTTTCAGTATGCATCATTCTTCCATGTATATCTAGGTTCTTTTCAAAGTAATGTTGGAAATAAGTGTTGCAAAATGTAATTGTTGTCCCTGTGTAGAGTTCAGTGTCACCTTGCATTTGTATCGAAGGCATTCTCCAAGAAAACTGCCTTATTCCACTTCTTCTGTAAATACACAGTTCAGCGAGGGAGTTGCACAAGAAGCTCCATTCTTTTACTAAGATCTAGCACCTTTCCTGTATGTGAAGATAATAAACCACCACTCATGAGGAGCTAAATAGCTATAAAAGAAAAACACGTTTCAGTATTGGATGTGAAGGTACCTCATTGAGTGAGAATCCACTTGACATCCTAGTCACAATGAACTCTTTTAAAGAATTCATCGTGAAGTTTTTAATGAACCAAATGAGAAACAACTAATTATTTTTCACCACAGTTTGGTTCTGGAGAAGCTAGGAAGTGTTGAAGGCCAGGTTGGGTGGGGCTTTGAGCAGCCTGGTTTAGTGGAGGGTGTCCCTGCCCATGGCAGGGGGGTTGGAACTAGGTGATCTTTGAGGTCCCTTCCAACCCAAACCATTCTATGATTCCATGACTTCAATGCAGTGTTCTCTAAATTTAATCATATTCTTTCACCATGAGTAAATATGACATTTTAAGCAAGTGTTACAGTTTTTGTAGTGAGAACTCATACCTTTTAAAGCTTTAAGAGCCAGTGAACATAAACACCAGGTTGATGTAGCCTATTGAGACTGCTGAAAACAGTGAAGAACGTTGTTCACTAAAGGTTATTAAAGAAAACACACTGCTGTGGAATTAAAGGGAATGCCCTTGTATGGATAGTAACTGTCTGAAAGACAGAAAACAGATGGTAGAAATAAGCAGGCAGGTTTCAAAATTAAAGGAAATCACATGTAATTCTTTGTGATGAAGCTTTAGCTGTTTCTACTGAAGTGATTGGAAAAGGGATACAGGAGTGAAGCAACAGTTTGCTGCCAACACTGTGTTGTTCAGAGTAGGACTTGATGTGGCTGTAAACAACCAGGTGGTAAATAACAGGTGAAATTCTGCGTGGAGAAATTTAAAATGATATTGTGCATGTGTGTTTGGAATAATCCTAACTTTACGTGTACAACTATGGGCTTCAAGTCAGCTTTCTACACTAAGGTACCAGAGGAAGATATCAGCTCAGTAACAGTCAAGAAAGAAAAAAATACCAAAGGCTAGGAATTACTGGGAAAGGAGAACATAATATCAATATGCAGCTATATGAGTTACCTTCTTTCAGCATCTTACATGCTGTGTGTGGTTTGGACTCTATTTCAGAAACAGGAAAGTACCGGAAAGGAAGCTTAAGACAGCTGAGCAAAGTTGGTGGAACTGGTATATGAGGAATGGTGGAATAGACCAAAAATTTCTAGTCTGCAAAAGAGAAGGAAAGATGAAGGGACTGAAGAAAGTGTATAGGAAGTGATTGTTCATACTCTGTTTCAGTGAAGTAACTGAACAACTTTGAATAAAGCTAGTAGATGTCAGGTTGAAAAGAGACACATCATAGAGCACACACTTGCATTTTGGAATTCTTTTGCCATGGGACTTTGCGATTACCAAAAAAATTTACGGTTGCAAAAAGCTTTGGACAGATAAGTGGAGACAAATACATTAACAGCTGTTAAATGGACATATTTTACTGCTTGTGTAAGGACGTCTCTGAGCAAGAAATCACTGAAAGATGAATATTCTGGGGAGGTACTGGTATATGCTAGCACTCTTAGTCATCTGCTGTTGGTCATTCCTGGGGGCAGGATGGTTACCCTGCTGGAGCTCTCCATGGTGTGCTCGTGCTCCGTTGCTTCTCAGACTGGAACTCTGAGTCTCAGTTTTAACGGTGGATTGAGTCTGTGCCTAGGAAGTCAGTGCTCCTGCATGAAGAAAGAGGCAAATCTTGGAGAAGCAGCCAACGTGTTCCACTTCCCATGATGATCTTGCCCTGGATTCTTTCTCTTTTTCTTCCCTAGATTAGTTGGATGCTTTTGGAAGAATTACTTACAGCTAAACTATCTGCTCTTTGTAATATAGTAAAAACTGAATTGCTTGAAGTTGCTTTATTCATCTGTAGTCATAAAGTGTTTGGAAGTGCTTGTGTCTGAGACATTATTTGTGTGTGAAATGTGGTGTTTTAATACCTAACCCGAGCACAATTTCATAGCTTTAATCATTCGAAGTACTTGAAAAATAATCACGGATTGTATTTACTCTATCAACAAATAAAATACCATGAGATATTACCTCCCCAAATGCTGAAGTATCCAGGCTATGGGAGGCAGGTTAGACTAATCATTGACTAGACAATAATCACTCTAGTCACACAACAAAATTTGCATTCTTTCAGTGATTGTCTAATTCAAGAAGTTTGGGAAGTGCACTATAAAGAATGCCTTTCATTTCAGCTGCAGAGGAGATCCAGCATTTGCAGGGCAATGAGATATTTGTGATGTTAACAATCTAAATGATTTTTATTGATAATGACAGATGGTTCTTAGATAATGTGTTCTGAGTTGTCTGTAATATGTTCAGAATAAGTCTTCTGGAAGGTTGTACATCTGTCTTGAGATCTTTTGCTAAAATATTTAAATCAAGGTCATTGTTTATATTTGGTTTTAAATAGCTTTTAGCTGGTAGTCTGCATTTCTGTACATTTAGAGATCAAACTGTTTGTAACTTCAAAAGCTACAAATGGAAAAGTATAATAGGTAGCAGGTGTTAGAAAAGGCAATTATGCATTAGCTGTTTTACTCGATTTCCAAAACTGTCTAAAACTATCCATTGGAAATACTTTGTAGCCTAGACTTATCTCTGAAGCATGATGAATTTTTAAATCTATAGAGGGATATGCATTTTTTCTCTAATGAATTGCATATTTAAACCTATTTGGTTTCATTTAAAAGAGCTGAAGAAAATTGTATTGGGAGAAAAAAAAAGAAGGCTGAACAGCAAAATCTCAAGAAGTTGTTACAGGTCCTTATATACTTCCAGATATTTTTTCTGCAATTTCTCAAAAACATTTTCAATTTCCAATATTGCAGTTCTGCAGGTTTTTACCTTTATTTTTTTTAAGCCACCTGTCTTGACTTTCTGGCTATGGAAGAATTTTCTTATTATGTGAAAATAGAATGAATTCTTGGGCTTAAAACCAGAATCTTAGGTTATTATCAGAAAAAAAGAATACTCCAATGATATAATTTGACTACCTATGTAATATTGTTTTGTGAATCAATGTAAGAGAGAGCAAAATAAACAATTTTGCCAACAGCTACTGCAGATTGACTTTGAAAATGAAAATGCTGCTTTCAAACAGATTTCTTTAATCCTGCCCTCTTCTCCCCTATGCTTTTCAAGAACTTATATAATATTAGAGGAGTGGGGAGAAGAAAAGAGGATTAATATATATTAATAGCAAACCAAGTTCCTTTCTTGCTCATCTCATGTAATTAAAGAAATGTAAACCTTTATTATATTCAGATAGGATAACAAATAACCTAATATCTAAAATATCCTGATTAATAATTATTATTTTAAATGAAATTTTCCTGCCTGCAGACTACTCAGTCTTTCTACTTCTTCAGCTGCAAAAATGGGCTTCCTCTTTCTTAATCTACCCTCAGCAGTATTTCTGTACTTTTCTTTATCTGTTCAACAGTCTCAATCCAGCTTTATTTGCCTCCATCCCATAACCATCATTTTTCTCCTTCCCTGCTTTCCTGTTTGATTGCGAATGCTCAGGCTGGTGCCACGCTCTTCAGTTACCCGTTCTTTAAAGTGGATCTACACAGAGATCATAGCTCACTGGGTAATGGTGAACTGAGCTGGTTCTTAGGATGCCAGAAAGTCTTCACCAGTGACAGCACATACATCAGAGTGAGCTGCTGGAAAATGTGTTGATATTTTCTTGTACAGGCTGTTGACGCAGTCTGTTTGCATTGGACATGGCTACCCTGTTTGCCTTCTAAATTTGAAGAAAGCTTGTCACTTTTATGAGATTATGTTGTGTATTCCAAAATAATAAAAACTTTTTGTGCATGATTAAAGGCTACTGCTTGAAAGGACATTTTTAAAAATCTTGTTAAGTTGCAGTTCAGTGCTGAGAAAAAATAGACCACAGGTACTGTTTCTATATTTAATTTTAAAATTTTTAGAACATTTTTTCCCATTTTAGAGACAAAAATGTTATAAAAGATTATCAAAGGCTAAAATTAAGAAAATACTGTGTTCTGTGAATTTATTTGCACAAAATAGGAAGAGGATTGTCTTCCTAGAATTATCTTTCTGCATTTTTTAGTTGTGTTTGATTATTTAAATATCGCCACAATAGCACCTGATATGAGAAGTGGTAGCAGCACTTTGCTACAAGTATGTCTTCCTGAGATACCATTTTATGCTTTTCATATATGTTAACTTTCCATCTCAAGAGAAATGCCAACACTAAAGTAAAAGATGTGGATTTTTCGGAAGGATGGTAGTGAGTACATGATTCTGTAAAACTCTAACTTTAATATTGTAAATTGGACTTTACTTTGATTTTTCCGATTAGACAAACTCTAGAGACAAGTCAGGTTAAAATTACCATATGCTTTGTCTGTCCTGGGATTTTACAATGTTATTCAAAAACGGTTTTTTCCTAGAGTAGGAAAAATATCACAGGATCTTTTATAATCCGAATCTTGCTTTTCCGATTCCAAAACTAACTAATTCCTATTTTCAGTTCCACCTACACTTTTGAACTTAAAACTTCCCCGCAAATAATTGGCATTATTTCTTTCTTGACTCTTACTGATTTGGTGGACAGGATGATCTGTAGTTTGTGTAGCTGCTAACATGGTGTTTGTACCAAGCCCTTGTAATACACTATGCGCTTCTCTCCGTCAAGGGTAGAGGAGAAGGAAAAGTAGGAGGAGGAGAGGATTTTTCCTTCTCCACTTGTGATAGCAGTGAGGTTACTTTATTGTACTGTTACAAATGATATGTGGGATATTTTAAATACCGTGCTCTTCTAGGCTAAATAGCAACAAAATAGATATTTTATCATATTGTGGTTTACATAAGAAGTTGTCTCAGTTCACTTTACTTGAGCAGAATGCTGTATCTTTCTAAAGAGTAACTGCAGTTTTGAAATGAGCAGTAGAGAACCTGAAAAAAATCTGCTATACTTTTAAAGCACTACATTAGATCTTGTAAGTTATTTAGATATCAGCATTTAAGTATCCCTATATTTGTCAGATTATGTAGCTTAATTTTATAATTATTAGTTTTAAATGTTACTTTAATGAGATTTTATGTAGCATTAGTTCACAGTCATCACATTGATAATTAAATACCATAATTATTTTTTCAGTACTCAGTGGTATAGAAAATAAAATCTAAGACTGATGTGGTAATATGAGAAAACTTAGTGAAGTCTTTTAAAAGTAGGATCACAAATTTTTCTAAACTCCCAGGTATACTTATAAAATCTTAATTTCTAGGGGGAGTTTTCTAAAGTGACTGAATCTGCTGACTTGAAGTAGAACAGAAAGCTGCAGATCTGAGTTGTAAATATTTTGTTACAAGGCGTAGATTTTTTTCTCTAGTAAAACCCTCTAATTCAATCAAATATAGACCAAGTTGTATATTTTTAAAATGCTTGATAATTTCCTATAGCAGAACTTATAATGAAAAAGCTACTAGTATTAAATGAAACTATGAATACCTCATTTCCATTCAGAGCTTGCTTTAATAATGGAGGTGAAGCATACATTCATGCCACGTTATTAAGACGGACAGTACAGTATATCATGCCAGATATACTACTAAGCTAATGCATAACATCAGAAATGAAAGAAACACATCTGTAAAGAACTAATATACGTATGAGAAATGCATACCCTCCTCAATTCCCATTACAGATAATAGCTATGAATAGGTTTGGCATAGGTGAAATGCATCCATGTTTGTGTTACGAAGAGAGAGAGAGATTTAGCTGACATTTGTAGTTAGTAGTGAATGCCATAAAAATACACTTGGGGTATCTGGTGTTCAGAAGTATTATTTGTGTATTGAATGATGATTTATTTTTATTTTTTCTAGTCTGAACCAGAGGGTTTTTCTCACTTCCACTTGTACGTCTGTGCTGCCTTCCTTGTCAAGTGGAGGAAGGAGATCCTGGAAGAGAAAGATTTTCAGGTAAGTGAAGAGGATATTTTTCAAGCACAGGGTGGTGTTTATTAAATTTAGCTTCCTAGCATTTCTTGGAGATGAATTTACGACAAAATAGTAGCAGTTGCAGCATGACTGACGGTGTCTGACTGACTGTTAGAGTTGCTCCGAAACTGTTAGACCTGAAGTGATGGACTATAAGCAGTAGGAGATGTATTTTCTTTGTCCACTCTGAAAAAAAAAATGCTGTTTTAACTGAGACAGGCTTTGAGAAGATGACTTCTGGAGATGCTGTTACAAGTAAAGCCATGGTATTTCACAAATAGATTTTCTGAAAAGGTAACTGGATTTTTTTTTATTTCAAATGCATCACCGGAGTTACTTATTTATAATTTCTCATCTGTACAATATAACAGAACATTCTTAACAAGGTGATGTTCATTCTTTCAAAAAAGCTAGGCAAGCAGTCTTTTAAAATAAGGAGCCTGTTTTTCAGTGGGAAATAAAAGGACTGTAAGAGTATTTTACTTCAGGTCCCTACATTTCAAAACCTTACATTTTTCCAGCAAAGAGCATATCAGGGAGTTGTTTGGAACGGGATTTGAATATGGTAAATAGGAGAATCATTTGCATACCCCTGTAGAAGTTCAGTTATGTTTGTGAACTGGTGACAGTTTACCTTCATAGAAATATTTTCTGTTGAATTTTACCCTATGATACACATGCAATGCCTGAAAGGCGTTAAAGTCCTGTTTACAGGCTGCCTGTAAACAAACCATGCTGCAAAGCCCACACCATCTCCTGCCCCGGGGAAATGGCCCGTTACCAGCTTATTTTCCTCTGCAGCTGACTGAACTCTGTTGCCCTGTACAAATGAACCGTTGTGTAAATTTGTGTATCGCTTCAATCTGTTTTATCTTTCTTCATAAAACAATTTATTCAGAGCACTTTAGCTGTCGCTGCCTATCTTTGCAATAAATAAATGCCTAAGGGCACAACATAACAACTTTAATTTATACTACCTGCTAACACTGTCAGATTTTCTCAATTTATGGTATTTTTTCAAAAACAACTTCAATGTTGGCAGCCATGCCTCTCAACTACAATAGTTCGCTGTTAATCATTCCTATTAAATTTTTCCTGTTGATTTCTTACACTGAAGTTCATAACAATTTTCTCCTCTCTACCAAATGTACTGCAACTATGTTTAAAGGAAATAATAATCCCAAGGTATAGTACTATGAAGATTTGTTTTGTTCTCCTTACATATGTTCAGATTTGTTTACTTATTTAATAATTAAGGTGTTTCTTTATGATTTAATTGCTTTATAGGCTATGCAAACCCGACTATAAAGTACATAAATCAGGAACACACTGGAACACATTTATCAGACTGCTTTAGGTTGCTTACCACATAGAAATGCAATTAGTAATTTTGAGGATGTGTAGACTAGTGCTAATTTTATTACTATCATGTTATCACTAAAAGGCTTGGCTTGCTTTATTGTGTAACGTGACCTTTTAAAACGACTAAAGTGTTATCAATTCTCCAAATGATACTTCACTCCCACAGGCAAGAATGAAATCCATTATTCTTCCATTTTGTTAATAATAGCTGTAGACCATGCCTAGTCTTCTAAGCAGTAGCTCAAGTAATAGGCATTTAAACTACCTTGGAAAACTGGGAAGTTCAGTACGTGCTGTTGGAGTACTCTGATTGCATTCAATTCACATTATTGACAAGTCATGGTTATAGTACATTTTGTACTGAAATTTTGTGTTCTGTAGATCACATCAGGAAAGAATCATCAAACACGCATCCAGTCATTTCTGTCGTACATAGTGTGTGTTGCATTTGTTTTTCTGTTTATGACATAGATAACGCAAGTCTCTCCTAATTGTTTCCTAATTGGAGGGTCTGGTTGTTTTGTACTAGTTGTGAAAACTCACATTTTTTTCTTTTACATTTCTGCTTGACCTCTTTCAGTAGAATTAAAAACCTCACAGGAATTTTAAGGCTGAATAATTTCCCCAGAACATCAGACGTGGTGATATGCCAATTGAGACAGTGAGCAGATTTTGAAAGGCAAATTTTAAAGGACTTGGTTTTGCAATACTTTTTTCTTATTTGATGAAGCATATTATCAGTAATGTTACAGGATGGACAATGATAGGAAATAAGTTTTGCTGTTAAGATACTTATTTCCATTTTCTTCAGTATATCTTGTTGCAACCTAAGCAATGAGTAAAAGTATGTGGTGTTTACTCTTTCTTATATGAACAGATTAATTAATTAGACTTATATACTAATGTTCCGCTGTGAATGATATAGTTCCTTATTACAGACAGCGTGTGCGTGTGGCTTTTGTTTTGGTTTTGTTTTTTTCTGTATTGTGATGTAGCAGAGAAAGAAATTTTGCAATGAAAGGAGTTAGGCTGGCTGGGCAAATACTAGAGAGCAATAAAACTCCAAAAATACTTGATTCTTGGTTTACATTTATAGAATTAAATATTTTTGTATCAAAAGAAATAAATTTTGATGAGGGAAATAGAAGAAGAAACTAGTTCAGGCCTCTAGACGTTGAAATAATAATGTATATATTGTATATATGTATATAAATAATCATGTGTCTGTAAACTTAGAAGCATATAAAACTATGTTCATGTTAGTCCCATATTTTTCATGTTTGAAAGAACTTAACAATAATTTCTCACTGTAAGATAATAATCAATTCACGATGGAAGTTGTGTTTTAACAAATTATTGTTCTCACTGCCATCTATTTGATATCAATGTAGACCTCCTCTGAAATGTGAGATTTGCAGGTTACCATAAGTTTTAGCACTAGTCAAGTGAGGAGAAAGGTGATGCTTTATATGTAAATCTAGAGCATTTGACTTTCCACAGATTGTTCCATGCCACTTTTCCATGTCCTTATAAATTGTTCCTGACTACCGTAAAATACAGTACAGTGGTGAATGAAGGACAACTATTTCAAACTACAGTGTCCCAAGAGAAAACATTTGATTTTAGGAAGCCAGGGAGGACATAAATGTCAAACTTTGTTTTGCTAGGAGTTCATACTTGCTAACATGTTGTCCTGCTCAATAAAGGTATCAGTAACCTTTCTAGTAAGCTTTGATCTCATTTTGAAATTTGCTCTGTAATGCAGTGAGCTATGCCATGCAATGCTATGTAACGAGGGCAAAAATTATTACATACAATTTCAAAATTTCCGAGGGTCACTTTTTGATAGCAGTAAAACTGCAGTGATATGTTTTCAGACAGACATTTTAAATAGTCTGAAAAGAATGATAGTGTTTTAGTTATAGTTGGAGGTTGTTAATCTCTCATGGTTCTCACTCTAGAGAGAGTCTACTTTACCTACATAGGATGTTGCACAAATCCAGGTGCAGAAAGCTAGTTTGGGTAGCTCCGTAGCTCTATTCATACTTCAGATTAGTAATTTTTACTTCACATGTGGGGGAACAGAGAATGCAATGGGCAGATAGTAAACAGAAGACCTTTTAATCCTGTCTTAGATTTTTCTTTGTAACTGATGTGACGTTTTATAGCATCGAGTGGGTCATTCTTGGTTTATGATATTTCTGTTGATGGTATAAATGTTCTGTGTTAATTCACTGGTTCCATACTAGTGTCAGATTAAAAAAAAGAAAAAAAAAAAAGTAGTGAGTTTAATATTGATAAAAATACAATGGGGGTTTTTAATGTGATAAAGTATGACTTGTGATGTGAATGCAAAATGTGAAATTCATTTAATGTCTACTATCTAAGATTAAGTAATTAAAGATGCAAGTAATGAAAACCTTTCTATTCATCAGCATGTCTTAGACTTTGACTTATTGTTATTCATTTTCCTAACTACAGCCATAATTCCAAAATTCTCCTGAATTCTTTGAGAGATGTGAATGGTTGATGCTGTTAAGTGATAAAATATTCAGGCATGATTTAGAGCATATTTAGAATTAAAATATTAATAAAAAGTATGGCTGTTGAGTTTAATGGTGTCGTGTACAGGATATCTGAAAGATTTGTAAGGAAACAGGACTTCAGAGACTAGGTTCAGCTGTCAAACTGAGTATTAGCTAATAGTAATGTTGGACCGATACTGGTTTGACTGTTAGATATTAGAGATTTAGTCCAACTTTTGAGTTTAAGTAAGTTATCATTTTGTTGACATAGCTGAGCTATAAAAATATATTCAATAAATTGTGGTAAGGAATCTGTCTTGCAGATTTTTTTCTTCTTCATGATTCTAAGATACAGGCTTTTCTGTCTGTCTAACAGACTTTTTCACCCATGCTGTCATCAACCCACATCTTTATTACTGCAGTGTCCTTTTCTATGGCTTTGACAAATGCATTTTTGCTTCATTTATATTCACCCAGACTGCAAAGAAGCTGTAAAGATCATTTTTCAGTCCATCATTTTTCTTGCTTTGCATCTCCTTTAGCTCCCTTTCCTTTATAGCAGCAAGGAAAACTTAGACGCTTTCTCTTTCAAGGCCTTTAATAGACTAATACCGACACCTTACATGTCATCTCATATTCAGTGCTGAGATGCTGACTGCCAGTTTATCAGCCCGTGATGACAGCCTCATCACACACTTGAGCTCGCAAGAAAGTGTCTGTGCTATCTCCCAGGTTGACCGTCTTACTTAAATGGAGCACCTAATGCAGATACTCAGTTACTTTCCTCTAAATCTTTACATAAGTTCTGTTTTTCTGCAATACCCAGAACAGATTTGACAGGTAGGCTTGAGTCTGTTAATAGCACTTACAGTCACATTGACTAGTTTTGTGTTGCTTCTTTATACTTTTCTGTGAATTTGTTGTCTCTTCTTTTATGCTTGAGCCATAAATCTTCAGGGTAGTGACTTTCCTTTATCCTGATTTATATACTTTTTAATTTTATATAAATACTATGGAGGAAGCCTTACTGGCCTCATGACCAAAATGAATATGTGCACAATTGTCTGTCCTATTAAAATTCAGATAAATGCTCTTGATTTTTTTTCAAACATTTCATTATGATGAAGTATTCCAAGCTAATGTTAGTTCAAATTTTAATGTGAACCACCATCTTCCTACATCATACGATTGATAAAATTTTAAGGAAATTAAGGTTATTGTTATTACTTACATGAACGTTTATGCCTTATGAAGTTGTTGGGTTTATTCGTAGATTAAATCTGAGGTTTTGTATATGTTAGTTTTAAGATTAATGCCTTTTTCAGAGGGTAGTGAAACATTTCATAGTGCCTACATTTGAATGAAAGTGAGATACAGGGTAACTTTGAAGTTACATCTTTAGCATAGTGATGAAGTGAGCACTGTCAGCATCTTTGGTTTGTTTTGCCTTTCCTTCCTTCTTTAACAATCACTTCATTAAAATCAGTGCAGGGTTAGAAGGTTCACTACTACTTACCACTCTTACTAAATCTCAGCTCACTTGAATACTTTGTCCCTTTCTTTCACATAAGTGTAGAGAATGTTAATATCTTCTGATTTCTGGTAAGAATACACTACTGATTTTCGAAGTCTCATTTAGCACATGAGCTTGCCCTTTTAGCCTTCTTCCTCACATTCAACAGCATTTTTGGGGTGTGAAGGCAATTGTTTCTACCTGTGGTCTGTTTTCTGCCTATTGGATTCCAAAGTTCCAGAAGTTTCATGTTATTCCCTGAAATATAAGAATAACTCTCTGTCCTTATGAGTGAACCCTTGGCATCTAAAGGTTGCTGGCTTATATTACTTCAGGCCTAATGTCAAATTAAAAAAAAAAAAAAAAAAAAAAAAGGTAGATTATCTTTCTTGCAGAGGATTTGACACCTGTATTAAATGATATTAATATTCAACATGAAAATCTGAAATAATCAGAACAGTTTAAAAATAGAGCTACTGGAAATGCTTGTTTTTCTTCCCTAGAAATGTTCTGTAAGAACATCATGAGCATATTGTCTCCTTATTTCATTCTTGGACTTGTCTGCCAGTTTTCTTCATTACGGTATTTTAGACCTTGTATACAATCAAAAAGGAGTCTGTAGCTTGCATTTGTCAGCATTTGGACCGTTACATTTATTAAGGGTACGTTTTTTATTTTATTTTTCATGTGAACTAACATTTCTATTAAAGTAGATTCTTGTATGTGACCTAAAATCACTTGAAAGAGAAGGTTTTAAAGGAAGACAAATCTAATTCTATACATCTTTCAGAGTGTGTATTTGCTGCAGCTGCAGAAGTTAAAGAATGTAACTTTGCACCCTAAAAATGGGATTAGTAGATGGTTACAGAGGTGACTGAATAGCAAGATGCTTGGAAGACAAATTCAATTCATACTGCTGTCTGCATGAGTAACAGTTTAAAAAGTTTAGTATGAGTATCCTTCCTCGTGATTATATACTATAGAAACATGTCATATATCAGAAACGTGATTTTATACCATCTAGTGATGCTCAACTACACTAATATGGATTTCATTAATCTTTTGTGATCTTGTTCCTAGTTTATGATGCGAGTTCTTAAATAGTTACATTTTCTGCATTAAAGTCTGTACAGGACTTCTCACTTCATATGATATGTGGCATAATTAATTAATGTATTTTTAATTTAGCTTCTTGGTGTGTACTGTGCTAGAAATTTTAGTTCCCATTGCTACTGCGTTAAAAATAAATGCTTCTCCATGAAAAAAAAAAGGTAATGTTTCTGAATCGATTAATTTTCTGAACAGAGGAGTGTTTATCCTTCTTCTCTGTAAGCTCTATGATTAGATGGTTTTGTGGTTCTGGATCTTGCACCCTCACTATTCCGTGTGTGGAAGCCAACAAGGACTTTTCTGTGAATGTACCAAAACCTGTAAAGAGTTAAGGACTGTGAACATGGAAACCTGTCTGACTTTAAAGAGCCTGACTGCTAACATTTCTGTGATTTTATTCCCTGCTGTGTGCACATTTGGAAGACATTCAATATATTGTCATGTCTTGCAAGAAACTGAAAGCTCTGCTGTTTTAGACTTCTAACATCGCAGCTAGCAATCTAAAGAGGTTGCTCCTTAATCTCCAAGTACTGATAGCAGACGACTGGGAGTTAGCACTGTTAAATCATTTATATTCAGAAGAGCAAACTTACAATAATAAAATTACTGACATTATTTTTGCATGTGCAGAACTAATCAGTGGAGAATGAGGTGAGTGGTAAAAGTTGCATCTAAATACAGTCTTATAGGGGAGAAACCATCAGGTGTCCATTGGTCCCAACTTCAGCTATTAGAGTCTCAGTTTACTGTTTAGTTAACAAGCCTACTCAGTTTAGTCAAAAGCTTCTGAATCTTTGGATTGTTGTGAATATCTTCACTTGATCTCCACATGCAAGTATATTGTCAATTAAATGCAGAGACGTTTTATCATACTGTCTCAGAAATACAAGTTTGGTTCCACAGCAATTATTATCGCAAAATTTTAATATTAAACTGAAATATAAAGAATAGATTGTATGTCATCCTTCTTTGAACTTTGATAAACTAGTGGTGCTTGCCTTGTACCAGGAGGAGGAGTTGCCCTCTATCTAGAAAGTTACTGGAAAATTCTGACCGGTTTATATAGTACACTAAAAATGGTTTAAGAAGCATGAAAAAGGAAATAAAACTCCTAACCACTACCCTTTCTTACCTCTGAAGCTTGAGTGTGGCTTTCAATATCCTTTTTCTTCTGATGAGACTGTAGACCTATTTTTCCTATTTTATACATCGTTTTTCCTCCAAAGTTTGGCTTTAAATGTACAAAGCTGAGAATAGAAATCATAAAAACCCCAAACAAACAAACAAAACCTCCCGCTTTTGATTTATATTTTATTTATCTAGCAATGTGTGTATTTTAAACCTAAATTCATGTCTTTTTCTTTCTTTTGCTTGAGTTTATAGGCCAAGAGTTCATAGTAATAATGCATTACTCATGTCTGACGTTTAAAAAATAATATTTAACTTACCTGCAGCAATACAGATAAGTTTTGGGTTCTGTATCTGAATTTGAAATCTGCACATCTGTTTCAGTTGCCCTCTTTCCATCTAACTCCCTCTCCCAGAAGTCATAGTTACTCCTCAAAATATTGGGAACAATTGTACATAGCAAAATTGCAAGTTATAGTACAATGATATTGCATGGCAAGTAGCTTGAAAAGATATATTTATATATTTGCTGCTGAAACTCAGAAGTTACTCTGTGCTATGAACTAGTCTAATATTATCAGATAAATCACAGGAGTCAGTGAAAACTAAGCCTTGCTCTCTCAAAAGCAATGGAGCAAAAATAGAAGTCCTTGGGTAGTAGATTTTAGCTGCTTATGAAAGAGGTAAATACCTAATTACTGCAGCCATGACTTACTTTGGGAAATCCATCTAGTTTTTAACAGACCCATCTTCTACTCTAGAGAATATTGTTTCTTAGAAAATTCATTTATACGGAAAGAGGATTGCCAAACAGAAAGAAATTGTCAAAATCCCCTGTGAAGGAGATCAGCATGCTGCATCCATAGGACTTCTCTTCTCAGGAATGCAGCATGAAAACTAGAAAGGTGAAACCTTGATGATAAAAAACAGGACAAGGGTCTTTAGGTTTTGATATTGATAGAAGTAGAATAAATACATTTTCTTATTTTTTTTCTTCTTTTATAAAGATTTGTAGCAGTATTCTTTATTATGAGTGTTGTTAAATAACTTTATTTTCATTTTTACCCTAACCTGTTTAAGTGTAATTTCAAGGCATGTGGCTTTTACCATGCCATTTATTACTCAGGAGTTTGACAAATCCAAAAATCAAGGTACTGGGATGTAGTGACATTCCTTCTTCCCCAGCACATTAGGTTAGAGGATCTAAAAGGAAGCAAGGTACATCACTATAAAAGCTGCAGTGGCTGTTTCTAGAAGAAATGTGTAAGAGGTAAGAACAACACGGAGAATTGTTTTCCAGTAATTGTCAGCTACCTTTTCTTGCAAGTAAGTGGGGAGTTATATTTGAAGAGTGAAGCTCTTGAGGAATGTTATGTCACTCATTAGAACAATTTGGAGACATATTTTGGCTCATTACACACACGTGTGAGTTTGTAATACTTCTATATTTGTTTACTATTAAAAAAAATCTTAAGAAGGGATATAGTAATTTATAATCCTGAATACTCTGGTTTTTGTCTGGTTAAATATTCATACCATTTGAAAATTGCATTTAGACAGTGTTTTTCTTCAGTTCCAAATTAAGTTACTATTTGAATAGTTTGCTTTTGTCATAGTCAGGGAATATGGTGCGATTTTAGATGATGCATCACATTAAAAAGTACAAATGTGACCACTGGAAGTGCGGTTTTGTGCTTGGATTTAATGTGCAATATACAGCAATTCATTAACTTCTACCCCTTCTTTCATGCAGAACAAAATCTTTGACAGCAGATTTAGTGTATTTGACAGCTGAGGTTATAATACCCTATATTAGTAGGACCAAGTTGTAGCTCTGATGTTTTTCTGTGTTCTTCAAAAAGAACAAAGCAACTATATGACAACATTAGCACTCAGTTGTATTTGCTAAATCAGTTATGTGCAACATTTAGCTAATATTGGTCTTCCTTATTTTTTGAACGTTAATCTTTTAAATAACAAAAGAAAGGTGTTAGCCAGGTGCATAGTTCAGTACAAATATTAAATGTAGATAAGATTGATGTTACAGAGACCAGTTAGATTGAAAATGAGTTACATTATGTAGTTAGGCTTAAAGTTTAATGAAATAAAGCCAATCCTGTGAGCCAGGTCTAAATTAGAAATAAAGTCACTTTAAATTACATTTGTCGCCTGTGGAAAGACGTGAGTGTGAATCAGTCACTTCTGATCTCACCATACCTTCTGCAAATATTTATTTCATGCCATTAATTACAAAGGATCATGGCATTGGCAGAAATTAGAATTAATCTGTTAAGTGCCTATGTTTAGTGGTCTGAATATTGAAGATTCTTAGAAGACTTCCTTGAAGATTTGAATATCTCTGCAAGCCCAAATGCTGTTACCAGGGACATTGTCAGTAAGGAGAAGGGAGGGAACCTCTTCAGCATCCAGGAGCAAATCCAGTGGAGACTGCTGAATAGAGGGAAAGAGATATTAAACATAATTCCACTTGTAAAACTTGCTATTGTGTGGAGAAGAATTGTGGAGCAGAGTGTTTATACAATTTGTATTGCTTGAAAGATACCTTTAAATTCTGAATGTTTTCATGGGAAAGAAAATGTGTTTGTTTCTTTAGCATGCACTCGTTCTTTGGGGCAGAGTTACTTAACTACGAGAGAGTCCTGAGCCCTCCCCCTTTATATCTAGCCCTATTTTTTTTATTATTATTATTTGAGTGTAAGGAAATTAGTGTTATAGTTATGAATACAATATGGTTTTGGTGGAAAACATACCCATGTGGTAGTAATAGGAAGATGATTTTCAAATGTACCGTCAATAAGATGCCTAGTTTCTGCTTCTGAACATTAATTTTAACTCATTTAGTAATGAATTTTATCCCTTTACTGTAACTGAGTGAACCCTAGAGTGCATTTTTATTTTATTTATAGCTATTCTGTAAAATCATACTATCTGTTCTGCATACTCTTGCCAATAATTGATTTAATGTATTTTATTGATTTGTTTTAAACCTTTTCAGTACTACCCAT
The DNA here is from genome assembly GCA_013400195.1 of Aramus guarauna. Lineage (NCBI taxonomy): Eukaryota > Metazoa > Chordata > Aves > Gruiformes > Aramidae > Aramus > Aramus guarauna. The sequence goes on along the minus strand of VXBL01002370.1, from coordinate 399,369 downwards.
TTTGTGTAATGACTAGTTAGCAGAGCAACCTAAAAAAGAATGTTACCAACATATTAGTATCTACCATGATAGTCTGTTCAGAATCAGAGTTTCTTGAAAAAGGAAATATAAAGGATTACAAAAACCAGAGGATACGGAGAGTTACCTGAATGTAGAACTTTAGAGATCATTCCAGTCACAATGGCATAGTAATAATTTCTTTCTCAGACTCTGGGTACCATAAAAGCTGTAGGATCTTAACACTTTAATCTTGTAAAGCTGACTGCCTAGTGTTACATACCTGCAAAGTTCTGCAGTTTACCAAAATCTTTATTTCATTATACTCCCTGAAAATTGCATATTTCAGATGTGATTAGATTGATCCCATTAACCTTATGGTGCCATTGGTCAGCTTTTCCTATTTGCCCCAGGAATTAATTCTCAATTTTTTAATGGAAATTGCTTAGTGAAATTTGTGCTAGATGAAGTGCTTTTTTCCTCTATTGTATTCATGAATGTTGTTGTTTTAATTGCAGGAAAATGTTTAATATGGCTTTATGTCCCTTGATTGTTTTTGTTGAAGGTTGTCCTTGCAGAATGAACTGACACCCAATAAATAGGCCCAGAGGTAGCAACAAAAATGAATAGCAAATGCAACTTTTGCAGTAAATGAGACTGACCTGCATTGAATGTAGTGTAATCATTGTTGCTTTAAAGGAGGTTTCTTTATGAACAGTATTACAGAAACTAGTTTTAGAGTCTGTATATTCTGATGAGGTCCTAAAAGTGTTCCTGCATAGGATATGTAATGATGGATAGCAACATTTTCCTGAAGGGAAGTGTAGTACTTGACCTTTTTTTTTTCCCAAGTCTATATATTCTGAAAATCTAGAAAGGACAAAACGTTGCAGTGGTTAACTGATGCTAGATTTTGGAGAATATCGTGCCATTGTTGTCAGAGGAAACTACAAAGCAGAAGTGATGCAAGTGTCACTCGCTTGGCCTATGGCAATCAAATAAAGTGATTTCTCCAGTTACTTTATCAGTATTTAATAGTGAAAAACTCTCATAAGTTTCTATCTTAGTCACTATATCTAATTTTAATCTATGCTGAATTATACTTCTCAATAAAAGACTCAGAAATTATTACAAAAAGTAAGATGAAATTCTGTAATAGTTATTTTACAACAGTGTAATAGACATTGCAAGTAATTTATTGTCATCCAAATAGCTGAAATCAGAAAATAGTTTTACAATGCTATTTCTAATGTGAGTTTCGTTGCTTGGGGTTTTTTTTAAACAGAACTGTAGATGTGTTGTCACAGCTGATAGCACCCATATGTATTTTATGTTTCTCCACATTATCAGAATATTTCACAGGGTGTTGATGGGATTTTTTTAAAAAAATAAACCTAATAGGTTAGGGATAGAAGCCTTCTGACAGTCTCTAACAAATCTAGTCATTGTGTCAATAAGTTTGTTTAAATAACTGTGCTAAACTTTTAAAATGATGTAATTACAATTCTGTAATTACATGTAAGTGAAAAGCTAAAATGGTTAAGTAGTTCTGATTGTATCTAAAATCACATCGTATGTCATAGTTGAAATAGAAGTCTTTCACTTATTCTAGAAAAAGAAGGAGATGAAAGGTATACACATAAGATACAATGAGTATGAAGACTATAATTTGCCTAATAAGCCTTTGGGAAAGATGCAGGAATAAGGGTTGATTTTTGTTCACTTATCCATGAAGTAGTTCCTTGATAATCCTCTGGGTCTTTGGATGGCTTTAAGTGAACCAGAATAGTAATTCAGTTTTGACTTCAGTTGAGTTATTTGACAAATCCAACTCACCATTTTTAGTAAATGCTACTGTTGAAGAGTTAAATTGTACACAGAGAGAAAAAGGGCATAGTCTTTTGAATATTTTGAGTAGGACCTTGGGGATCCAGAGGCATGTTGCTGTTACATAAATACAGTCAGACTTCTTTTCAAAGCATATTCACTTGGGCACATTAAGAATCAATAAAATGTAAGTTCGATAAATAGGCTTCAAAACCAAAAATGTTTTGCAAATATGCAGAGCAATTCAAGTATAATTTGCAGAGCGTTTTAACAAGATGTGAAGGTTTCACTCTTTCCATTTTATAGTCGAGACTAACACATATCATTGTTAATACTGCATAATAAGATCCTGGCAGAAAATGAGATGAAAAAGCTGAGCTGAGGTTTTTACATCTATATTCTGGTATCCTTCTTGTTTTTAAAAAGTGCTGTTTCATTGTGGATGTGCTGCTCTTAGCTGATCTTAAGTGGATACCAAAAGCAGATAAGACTGCCAACAGAAAATAAAATTACAATCAGAAATTTTAGGACAGGCAAAACTTCAAAGGTATTGAATCTCCCTTCAGGTTCAAAAAACTCCCAAAACCAATAACAACAACAACACAAGCAACAAAAACCAACCAAGAACACCCAAAGCAGAAAAGGCTGTCTATGCTGTTTGGTTAAAAAAACCAAACTGTACTTTTTAATGTATTCATCTCTATATTTTACAACTATGACTTGTGCATTGAAACAGCACATAATGTGTAACTTTCCATGACGTTTGAATTATCACCTGTTTGACAGAACACTACACTTCTTGGAACTGGAGGGGAATTTCATTCTTGCAAATTTCACTGGATGTTCTTATCAGTCCAGATTTCATTTTTGCTATATTGCAATCGTGCTATATCTTGAATGGTTTAATCATAATTGTTTCTTTCTCAGAGTAAACATTGAGTTTGTCTTAATTGCAGAATTATCATATTTTGTCTTCAGTAAAGTTGCCTGCCTTAACAATTTGAGCCTTAGGATAAAAATGTCTGCATAATAGAGGACATTTACTGTAGAAATGCACTGCCAGACTATCAGTGTGTCAACAAATTACACTAAAACTAATTCAGCTAAAAGTGATGTGATGAATACCAACAGAATTGAGAAAGTTGACCAAGAGAAAATGACTAATGCTGGAAACATGAAATCGGAAGGTGTTTTAAGAGTTATTATGTAATTCCCATTTCTACAGACTTAATTGGGAGAGAATTAGACACAGAGTAAATATAGATTTAACTTAAGGAAAAATTACATGATCTAAAAATCTTAAAAACTCCTTCCCCCCCAACCCTCCCTTCTTCCCAGACTCAACTTCACTCCTGATTTCTCTCCCTCCTCCCCTCCCAGCAGCACAGGGGGACAGAGAATGGGGGTCGTGGTCAGTTCATCACACCTTGTCTCTGCCACTCCTTCCTCCTCAGGGGGAGGACTCCTCACACTCTTGCCCTACTCTGGCGTGGGGTCCCTCTCATGGGAGACAGTCTTCCGTGAACTTCTCCAACATGAGTCCTTCCCACGGGCTGTGGTTGTTCAACTGCTCCAGCATGGGTCCTTTCCACAGGGTGCAGACCTTCAGGAACAGA
>VXBL01002370.1:297671-387136 GCA_013400195.1 Aramus guarauna | reverse complement strand
GGGACCACAGCCTCCTTCAGGTGCCTCCACCTGCTCCGGAGTGGGGTCCTCCACAGGCTGCAGGTGGAATCTCTACACCCCCTCATCCTTCGTCCATGGGCTGCAGGGGGACAGCCTGCTTCACCATGGTCTTCACCATGGGCTGCAGGGGGATCTCTGCTCTGGTGCCTGGAGCACCTCCTCCCCCTCCTTCTGCACTGACCTTGGTGTCTGCAGAGTTTCTTACATCTTCTCACTCCTCTCTCCGCCTGCAAAAGCTCTCTCTCTCTGTTTTTTTTCCCTTCTTAAATACGTTATCACAGAGGTGCTGATTGGCTTGGCCTTGGCCAGCGCTGGGTCCATCTTGGAGCCAGCTGACATTGGCTCTGTCAGACACAGGGGAAGCTTCTAGCAGCTTCTCACAGAAGCCACCCCTGGAGCCCCCCTGCTACCAAAACCTTGCCGTGCAAACCCACCACAAGCGTACAATTGAATTGCATTGTGTTAATTTGAATTAATGATTCAGTCTGACTATCTATGAAAGCACTTTTGGAACTTCTCTCCAACTGAAGCATCATTCCTTCTAAGAGGTACAAAGGAAGTGCAATTTCATATATTTTTCTCCTAAGGCATCAAGGAATGGATAGAGATTTGGCAGGGGGGATGTTGTTGGTTTTGTACATTGCGAGAACCTGTGCAGCTTCGATCATCCCCTGTCTTGTGCTCTTGTGCCTGCATGCTTTGCTCACCAAGGAAGCTTAAACGATTTCTTAATGTGAACAGTGGTATTCTCCTCAGAGTTGAAGGGACTTTTGGATTAGTTGTTATTGATTTTTGTGAAGCTGCTCAGGGTAACTTGGAAATTTTCAGTTATCAGATTCCCTGCCAATGCAGAGACATAGGACTTTCGGCAGGTTCTTTATCTGTCCTTTCCTTTACCTGAGATACCTTCATGAAGGTGGTTCGGTTCTTCTTTTCCACTGTCAAGTCATTGGTTCTCTGTATTGGTGTCCTTAAGTCTGTTAGCGGTGCACAAATGCTCTCTGGGTTTTGACATGGCAAGTGGGGAACATTTATTTATTATTCAGAACAAAACACCTATATATGGCTTCATGTGGTGGGGGCGATTGAACCACGTAATGGGAATGGCCTCTGTCAGTCCTATATCCCTAGGATACTGACAATATTCCATTTGAATTATGTTTAGGAATATTTTTTTACTTCCAGATATATACTAGTTTAAGTAGCCACCGTATTGTGACATATTTATGGGATGTAAAAGTTATATGTCTCAGACAGCACTACTTAAGTTTATATATACAGGCAGTTTTGCATCAGCAATCTTTAATATATGTTTTCTCTAAAACAAGATGAGATTTTACTCAGAAGAATTTACAGTGTGAAATACCTTTTTGTCAAAACATACTAATTGCTTTAAGTCTGAAATATATAAAATTTTGATACACTCTTGTCCCTATGGTTCATTATCTTTTATGATTTTCTTTCTTCTTTTTTTGCTGAGCTTTTAAGTATTCATACTATACTGTTAAAATTGAAGTCATTGTAGAGGGGAATATGTGTGAATTTGGAGCTCTACAAACTCTTCCACTTAAAATGCCTTGCCAAATTATGGTCATGGAAATTAAACCAAGAAGAGTGGGTAGCATATGGACTTTATGGAGAGGCAGAATTGTAAATTTTCTGTTGGAATCTGCTCTACAAATATTTTGATCTTGCTTGACTGCAGAAAAAAAGTGATAGAATGTAGTAACTTACTCATTGGCAATTCATTTCAGAAATGAAATTCTGCCATAATCGCTGTAGTCTGAATTGGTATAGCAAGTTCTACGTTTGGATGGGTTTTGTTTGGAGTTGTTTTTAATAGAATGACTGCTGATCTTCATGACTTTTTATACTCTGGATATTTGCATCTGTTTTTCTTTAGTTGCTGCTTTTTGCATGGAGCTAGTGGCAAGTGGTATACTTGGGCTTTTTTTTATTTATTTCCTTGCTATAATTTATATTCTGATGCGTAAGAAGTACACGTATCTCCAAATACCAGCAATATTTCATAAAACTGTGGCAAAAAGTATACAGTGGTTCAGGGCTATTCTGCTCCGTGCTGTAGCAATTAGAATACCGAGAAATCTTCCTGGATGTTTCCTGGAATATTCAGTTTTCATATGAGATTTTTAAAATGGAAGCTCTGTTTTCTCTAGTTTAAAAACAAGGATAAAACAGGCCTGTTTTTTGTTTGATGGACTGATTTAGGTATGAATTTACATCAGTGGTTGAGTAAGATAACTTCCTCCTCTTTCTTGAGTATTCAATATTCTGTATCAGTACCCAACCTTCTTCTGTTTTATGTGCATGTAATTTTGAAGCATTTTGAGACAGTGCAGAATAAAAAGGTATTACAAGAATAAGATGTTTGTTTATGGAGTTGAACATCTCTTAGGTTCTGTGACAATGCTTGCTTTGTTTTTAAGTCTGTGTCCTTACACTCTTTTAGATAATAACATGTGGATAGGAAGTTTTATTAAGAAAAAGATCTAACATGTGATTTTGTTTCCTGTTTTAAGATTGCGGAATGGGGATTACTTGTGGTTTTGGTTTTTGTTTTCACTTGAGAACAAGGACATAAGGCTACCTACAATATCAGCTAAGATGTAGTCCTTTAATATACTTTTTACCATATTAATTTATATATTTTCAGACCCATGTAAATGAAGATATAACTCCTCTCTTCAGCTAAGTGAGCACAGCTTCTCTGGCATGGTTCTTTAGACCCACATATTCTATGATTAGCAATTAAGGTTGCTAATAACTTGTGTAAGAGATCCATACTGGATGAAACAGGACTTTAATTGCTGTTTTAGTGGTTTTAATATGCCGAGTCCAGGAATCTTTTTCAGTAGTCATGAAAAGAAAAACATGAAAGGGAAATGATAAGACCATCAGCTTTTCATAAGCTTTCAATTTCTGAATGTTAAGGTGTGTTTCTATGAAGTTCTTATTAGGATTATGAAATTAATTATAAGAATAGCATACTTCTCTATGTTTTCAGAAGATTAATGGGAGATTGTTCAGTTGAAATGAAGAATGAAAAATGTATATTTGAATCAAAGAATATATAATATATTTGAATAAAAGAATGAAAAAAATTATACTTGTTTGAGAATCACTATGCACTTGAGTTGCTGAATGTAAGCTTATAGCAGGAGAAATTAACCTTTAACCTACTTAGATTTTTTTTTTTTTAAGTATCCATTTTAAGATGCAACACAGCTAGTTAGAACTCTGAATAATCTTTTTTTCTGTAGTTAGTTTCTTACTGTTCCAAGTAGGCTGTGCTCTGTTGGTTAAGATGTCACGTATGAAAGAAAGGTCAAAATTAAGATAAATAAGAATTATTGTTTAATAGGCAATTCTGTGGAAAGAATTAATAACCCTTTCGAGAAATTCAAGATGCATAGTTTAGGTAATGTGCAATAAAGAAATGTAGGAGAAAAAATCAAATTTAGCACTGAATTTACACAGTTGAATGTTCACTATTCCAGCAAATATTGGGGTTGGGGTTTTTTTGTTTGTTGGCTTTTTTCCTGTAAACTGTCATGGGACAGGAGGTGAACTTTCACATTCGAGGTGGGAGTTCTTGAGTGACACTGATTTATGAATTGCCAGGAACAGATCTCTCCTAAATCCTTCAGACTGTGTCCAGTGCAGGCTTAAATGCTCCCACTGCTTAGCATAGATAAACCAGTGTTTCCCCATCTTCTGCTTATCAAAGTTTAGGTTCACCCATAATCTTTGAAATTACAAGAGCAAGGAGGGAATTACTGCATCCAGTATCCGAACCGGACCGTGTTGTGCTCTCTCGGCCGTCAGTGCCTGCACTGCATGTGCACCGTGCCTTGTGGCGTTCCACGCTCAGGAAGCAGCGCCGGTGATCAGCTGTACCGCCGAAGGATCCAGGTCCACTTATGCCTCTTAACCTGTATCTGCAGCAAATATTTCTTAAGCTGCAGTAGATGACCTATTCCTGCTATCTCTTTAATATTAGATTTTGAAATCCTAGTTTTCTCAATTCCAGCTGTGCCCAATAGGAAAGAAATGTTTTCTCTGACTCCAAGACATAGGTAATTAATAAGATTCACAGCACTCCAGAAATACAGTTCATTATTTGCAACTCCATGTAGCAGGTTAGGACAGCCGGCGAAATAAGAAGTGGCGGCAGTGTAGGGAATATTGCTGAGTGCATTGAAAGAGAAAAAACAGTACTCAAGAAAGAAGAGAGAACGTGTCTCAAAGCTGTGGCCCTATTTATTTGCTGCACTACGTATCAACAGTGAGGGGCAGAGAGAAGGGAAAAGTAGCTGTAAGGCAACTGAACAAGGTCAGCTGGGCTCTGCGGTGTGTGCCGGACCTGTGCTTTCATGTTACCAGCCAGTGCATTTGTTACTCCTTTGATAGCAGGCTGAAGGGGGAGGATTTGGACTGAGCTTGGCCGAGTCCCAAAGCAGCAGGTATCCTTCATCCTAAGTATCTGGGAAGAGGATTAGAGGTTGGCATTGCACAGCACGTTACCAGCCTGGCCACTGCGGCGATCAGAGGGTCTCAGCCAGGCAGAAGGTCTGACACATCTGTCTGCTTCGCTGTGCGGCACCGGGGAGGGAGGGACCGAGGCCACGGATGGGATGCCTGCTTGGTACTAGCCATCCCTGCCACCCTTTCCTTTCGCACTTGACGATCCCATATACGAGCGAGTGAAAAAGAATGTTGTAAGGGAAATAGGAATTAAACAATCCGTATATTAAGCATTTATTTTACCCATGTAGTTTACATTTAGTTGGAAAAAAATTTTTTGAATCATTTCCCAGTTCTGGCTATTTCTGGCACCATTTTATGGCACAATTTGCCATAATAAGAACATTTAGAATTCTTTGAACATATGCATATGGCTTATATCTGTTTTCTATTATCTGAAAAGATAAATGAGCCTTTTTTTCTGGCAATAATTGGTTTCCTCCTTAGCTTGTCTCAATAATTCCTCTAAGTAAATTTCAGTTGTATTGCACTTCATTGGTTCTTTAAAAGTAAGTGCTATGTTCTAAAATTTCAAGCGCAACTTTTGAAAGTGCAAATAACTCTCATAAAGAAGTCATTTAATTAAATTGCCAGCATAAATTGTGCAGTGTTTTATATGTGTACATAATGTGTAACAGATACAGCTCTTGTTCAAAATATAGCTGTTAGCCATTCCTTATTAAATAATGAAAGATTATATATAAAGTTAATTTACCTTCCATTTAGTTATGTGCGGTCCTAAAGTATAATATTGAAAAGTTCATGATCATAAAATATAGTAAGATTGCAGGTTCTGCCTATCAGTACAAAATAGAGCTGTGGTAGACCATAAGTACTCAGACCATAATTACATTGCAGTTAGCAGCAGGAAGGATTAACAGCTGTCGTAGAAAAATACCGTATTTTAGGACTGCTTTATTTGTTAAATTAATAGACCAGTTCTCAGTTTTGACATTAAAAACTAACTCTATTAATTTACTCAGTATGTTCAAGTTTGATTTTAACTTTAGTTATTGCCATTTTTATATTAGCTAGAAATAAGAACACTATTCTATTACTAGTTTTTATGTTCTGTTAAGTTTCTTCTGTTAAAAAAACCCTGCAGTTGAACTTTGTCAATAATTCACATAGACAAAAAAGTCTGAACTGAGTTTTCAAAGTAAATTGCTTTGATTATCACAGAACAGACCATTGTGCTCTGCTCATTAGAATAACATTTTTATGTTTTAATAATTATCAATGTGTTATCTGTTCTATAATTGGTTTTAATGTTCCTTCCCTCAAGATCCACATCTGGAGTCAGAGTGGGGGTGACAATAAATCACGTAACACCTAGAGATAGCCATTATCAAATAACCAGTGTTATTGCCAAATCTGCTAAAACCTGTATTGATTAAAGGGACTAGAGTGGACTTCATATTATAAGGAGATTTACTAATGAACCAAATTTCAAAACATGGCAANGGCGCGGGGGGAGTTAAGATTGTTTTAGTGGGCTGAGATTTCATTGGGTTACAACCTCAGTGAGGAGAAAGAGGCTGATAGCTTTGTAATAATTATTGAAAATGTCTTTTATGAAATTCTATTAGTGTTCAGTTTTGAGTTAGTTTACAAGGAACAGACCTTGACCAGTTTGATCTTAGAGGAAACTAAGGAATACACTGAAGAATAAGGGCTTTGGAAATAATCTTCTCTTTGAAGAAGTGAGTCTAGCAGTCTGGTATTTTCTTTTAGATACATGTTTTGGATCTTGTGTGATAGGATTTTTTTCCCCTCAAGAATAATTTTATAGCTGTCAACAGCCATTGCTTAACAGACAGTATTACTCGCAGATCTTATTGCTGTCATGTTTAAAACATAGACCTCATACTTTTACTTTTCATACTTCTGAAGGTGCTTTATACCACAGCACTTGCAGCAAGTTTACCACAGTCTTGCCTTGATTACATGGAGAATAGGATAGTTCTCAAATACTTGTTTATTTATCGAAGGAAAATGACATTTTGAAAGTACGTGTACTTTAAAAGTATACTCTGTATAGCTGCTGCTAAGTGATTAAACGTATGGGACCAAATGATTAATTTTGTTTAGCAGTTTTTTGTTGTGCCACCACAATCAGTCTTAGACTTTGATGAGGAGTTAAGGAATGAGTCTTTTCCCTTGGTAACTGTGGCGAATGCCCACACAAGCAGAAATGGACTTGGACGGTCAGTGGATTACTCTGCCATTTAGTTACATATTCAACTCTGATGAAGACTATTAGTAAGTTTGCAATTAATCATAGAAGTGTTAAACTAGTTCTTCACCAGTAGTCCTATTTCAGATTTGAGCTGCGCATTAAATTTCATATAGTATGGATATTGCTGGTGTAGTCTTTGTATGTTCAACAAAGAGCGTAAGGTTGAACGGTTTGTTTTCCAGCCTTAAGCCTGGAGCACCTGATTTCTCCTGCTGTTGTGCTATGTCTTTTGGGAGGAAAATGATGTGTTTTGTCTGGTTCTCCATGGGTCATTTCCAAACAAACCTCTAAAACTGTATCTTTACTTTAGAAAATGTGGTTTGTTCTGTAAGATAATGTACCTTCAGTGCTTTAGAGGGGTAAATGTAACAAAATTAATATGAGTGACTGTTATTTTACTTCCTTTTTTAATCATTAAGCAGTAAGTTGTTTGTAAAAGTGACTGCTATGTAGAAGGTTTTAAGAAAATCAACTAAATTTTTGTAATAATTTTCTGATATCCAGTACGCTCGCCCTACCATCAAAACTGAATATATAAGCAGAATTCATTAATCTACAAGATTTACCTGTGTTTCACAAACACGTAGCAACATTTTCTAGTTTGAAAAACATACAATTGCCACAGAAGCCGTCAGTGTAGTGGACCAAATGTGTGACCACCGTCGACTCCTGCTTTCTAATCTCATGCTGAAACAGTTGAGCTTTGATTTACTAGCTGTTGAATAGCTTAGTACCACCTCCTGTACAGGCAGGTATCGGTTGTAACAGCTGACATTCTACACTGCACAAGTGATGAGGTCTGCTGGAAGGCTCATGGTTCTCCAGTGGCTGGAGGATTGGTTTAGGCCAAATTTATGTGAACCCCAAAAGAAAACCAAAATGCTCATTTTGTACCAGTTTGCACCAGAAGTCTGACCCAGCAGAGTCTTGGCACTGCAAACATTGAAAGAGCTAATTTCATAAAGCTCACTGAATTAACTGCTGTGTCTTAGAGCTGGTTGAAAGTTACTTTTGCAAAAGGAAAAAAAAACTTGTGGAGGTAGAAATTTATCATCCCTCCACACAACCTTCCTACTCTGCACTGCTAATTTATTAATTACAGTTATCAGCATAACTGTCAAATAAGTAGACAGAAATACAAAAAAAAGTGGGATTTGGGCAGTTGTATAACACTTTATTAAAAATGTGTTCTCTCAAGTGTAACAGAGACATTCTCATGCTAACTCTGTTGTATTAATACTTATTATTTGTAATTAAATATATAGTACTGCTCAACTTCTATCCTTTCTTGTTTCATATTACAAGAACCAGTATAGCAAGACCATGAAATAGATGAAGCCAAAATAATTCTCACACACATGCATTAAAAATCATTTTGTGTTCATTTCTGCTCTCACTCTTTCCTGAAATCACAGAATCATTGCTAAGGGCTCCTACAGCCATCTTCTGTGAAAGCAGATGTAGAGGAGGGAGAAGGGGGGGACAAGGAAAGTAAGAGCCTTATGAATAAGAATAATTTCACTGTGTACTTATACATGATATTACAGGATTCTGATTTACAGCAAGATAATTGTTGTGGTTTTAATGGCATTCCTGCTCTTTAGAATAAATCTTAACAAACACATTCATGCAAAAATATACATATGCACATGTTCATAAATATATGCACATACAGAAAGGTGCACAAATTGTCTACATTTTTTCTGCAAACATAGAGCACCTAGAAGATACAAACAGGCTTAACAACTGCAAGTGCAGTTCCTAAGATTGCCTTAGAACTCCCACCACAAAATTCTATGTTCAGTTTGTTGTGATGTAACTCATCCAAAAACTTCCCTCTTGTTGCGTTGCCACAGCTTAGATTTTAAGGAATGTTTTTGTCAAAACAATTAAAAGCATGAGACACGGCATCTCCAGGTGATCTTTTCTTTAGAAAGTTTAAAACATGAAATTCATGCTTGACCTAGGGTGACTTGTACCTCACGTTTGAGGGTTTGTGGCCTTTTAGGTCACCATTTACTTAAAAAACGCCTAACTTACCAAGTTTGGTCAAATTATGAGCCTTATAAAATTGTCATTTGCATGAACTCAGGAGAGAATTTGTTGGAGTTGATCTTCCAAAGAGTCCTCTCTCAGCTGGCAAGTTTCAGCCTCCGGCTGAGGATTCAAAGCTTGGTGCTGCTACGGGTTATGGTGAATTTTGGTGCCATCATCAGAACTGAACATATGGGCACTGTCCCAGTGAGCTCCTTATTACCTCTGTTCCTGGGCTTAGGCTGCTTGGAAGTGAATTTTGCCTAAACCAATACAAGAGGGAGGAAAAACTGATCCATAGGAAAATATTTTGGGACAAGAAACCAGAAAAGAGTGGGAAACCAGGGCTAAGAATTGAGGTGGGAGTTGACTACAACTGACTGAAATAATTTAATTAATTTGTAATTTTTCATGTGTAAATAGCAAAAAGTAGCTTATCTTTGCATCAGTGTGAGGGACTTTGCCCCAGAGTATCAGGGAAGAGGAAAACATCTGAAGTGAGTGGGAAGTTTTTGTCAAAAGTCCCAGACTTAGCGATCAACTGTAATTCTGAGAATGTATCCAACTGTATAACTTCATGCCCTAGAGAACAACAATACTTTGGACAGGCAACAACACAGATAGATATAATGCCCTTTTGACCATTCAGTGATGGGATAGGAAGCAAACATTGTTCGAGTAACCCTTTTGAAGGACCCGTCAAAGTGCAATCAGTGGATGTGCAATCAAAGTGCAATCAGGCATGCCTAGAAAGCAGCAACACCAGAAAAATCATAGTATCATTAAGGTTGGAAAAGACCTCTAAGATCATCAAGTCCAACTGTCAACCCAGCGCCACCATGCCTACTAAACCAAGTCCTGAAGTGCCACGGGTACGTGTTTTTTGAACACCTCCAGGGATGGTGACTCCACCACCTCTCTGGGCAGCCTGTTCAGATATTCTTTATGTTTGCATGTGAAAAGGCTAATTAGGGAAGAGAATTTTAGCACTTTTGCAGTATAGTCAGCAACTTTGCTTTATCTGTAGCTGTCTGTCTCTTACCTGCCTGATAAAGAGGTTATAGAAATATTTAAGGTATTAAACATTAAATGAATACTTTATAGCTCCTTAAAGAGGAAGTGTGGGTATTCCTCCTGTTCATACCTAGCATAAGGATGTTGAAATGATCTGGTCCGCAGATGTTACAAACTGAAAGCAGGTTGAAGATCTTAAATGTAGAAGATACTGTGGAGTTTTTAAAGAAATATATGCAAAATGATATGTGAAAACTTCTAGAGCTTGGTTGGAATTGGCAAGTGTGTAAGATGTATCCAGATGCTAACATAATGTAGGAAATATGGCAAATCTAAAAGAAGATTGAGTCCTGTGTTAGACCATTTTGGACTTACAGAGCACAGAATTAAATTTCTAGTGACTCCAATATCCATAAGCATTGTATCTTAATTACCAGCTATAAAATGGATACGGTAACACTATTTACCTCTTGGAAGTCTAATGGAATGGTTCTGATACGTTGGGTGTGAGTTCTTGTTTGCCTGAGTACAACAAGGGGTCTCCATCCGTGATCGGGGGCACCAGTGGTGGTATAACCATACAAGGGCAAGTGCCCTTGGGCAGTATTGCATTCTGTCACGCATAGTATTTGCTCACAGACCAAGTAAGTTCACCCCCTTTTTTTTTTTTTTTTTTCCAACACTAGAAAATAACCATTGTTCAGCTACAATTAAAAGCTGGTTTCTGAACTGAAAGATTGAACAGCAAGTATTTCTATAAAAGTTACAGGAAAATCACTAAACCTAATGGGATCTCTAAACCTAATTGGATCTCAGGTTTGTTCTCATGTTCGTTTGGGATACTGATGTGCTACATGAGTGACTGCTTATAAATAATCATTGTATAAGTAATACATTGCTATGCTACTGGTATTTGAAAAAATACATTTATTTCTTCTTTTTTTTTTTCTCTCCATCTAGGAATTGCTGATATTTTTACAAAATTTGCCCACAGTACACTGGGGAAATGAAGAAATTAGTGTACTCCTAGCAGAGGCCTACAGACTGAAGTTTGCATTTGCAGATGCCCCCAATCATTACAAGAAATGAATATAAAGAGACAGAAATCATTAAGACCAACGTGTTCTGCAGTATTATGGCATCTGTTGTTCTGGTTGTGCTTTCAGCTCATTGCTCTTTCATTTCAATTAAGATGACCATTAAAATTCTGTTAGAATTTGCAGAATGAGAACAGAATACCAAAGAAATGGACAAAGCAGGATATCGAGCATTGAATGAACTTAAAAGTGAATTTTTTTGCTCAGCATGAAAAGTGAGTTCAGAAGTCTATCACATAATTTTCTTCTTTTTTTCCCCTTCTCTCATTAGGAGAATAGCAGTCTGCCTAATTTATGTTAGGCAAATTTTGTATGTACCTAAGACTTAAAACTACTTATGGAATGATTTTGTCTTAACTTCAGTGTCACCTCCATGGCTTTATCAGCCAGGTTTGGTCAGTAAAAGTTATTTCCTTTGAGTGGGGAAAAAAGAACTTTTCATAGTCGTAAAGACCATAGGAGACAGCAACGCCTGTGTTTTGAGGTCTGGTTATAACTCAAAAGACACTGATATTCGCACACCATCTGTTGTTTTTCCATGGAATTAGGTTAGAATACTTCAATAATACAAGAATCTAGAAGGTTGCAATGGAAATTGGTGGGATTTTTCTAAACATTACTCATTCTTACAGGGTGCTGTAGAAGCTTTTTAGCCATACAAAGGAATTACTTAAAGCTGAAGACTCATCTGTAACACTAAAATAAATCCCTCTCTGTATACTTTGGAGTGTTTTTAAAATACCAAATGGAATAGAAGACGTGGTCTCGTCAAAGTAATTAAAGCTTTCCTTTCAAGGCCTTTCAATTTTTCAGCATGAAAGTTCACTTTTAAGAAATGTACTAAGAAGTTTGGTTTACAAAGCGAGATATATTTTTCTCTCAGTTGTTGCCTTATTCTCCATTTCTAGCATGTTAGAAAAGGAAAATTAGTATATCTTTCCAAAGCTTATTTGTTAAATAATTTAATACCTTTTTTTCTGATTATTCAGAGGAAGCGAGAAAATAGTTCCCAATAACAATAGCAGTAACTGTATACTCAGATCACTCTTGCGTCATTAGCAGAATAAAAATCCTCTATGACTTTATAGAATGAAATTAACGTTTCTTAATATAATCATGGGATACTGAGTAATTTCTTAAAACTTACATAATTTAAGTGCACTATTTATTTTCAAGAAATCTTTTCAGATAAGAATTCTGATGTTGCTCTGTTGGATGTAAATAACTCATATTAATTTGTGCCTGCCCTACACATACAGGTCATTAAGGGTGAATGTTGCAATAAGCAATATACTGGAAGGTCAGAATTGTTATTCCTCAGATCAGTTCTTGAGTTGCACAGCGTTGCACAAAAAGTGTAGTGCACTTTTAAGTTTGGGAAATACAAAAATCTTCAAGAAGTTTTCTCTTATCACTTGTTATTGGAAGGTTATTTTCAAGTTCTTAAAAATACGTAGATACATGTTTTGAAGAAAGCTTTCTAGATGAGTTAGTTACGTTACTTGTTTTAGGGGCCTTAGTTCTTGACACTGACTTTGTAAGAATTAGGTGTTTCAGGGTAAATAGAATAAAATACATTTTTACCAATGTGATAATGAGATCCGTATTTTGCAATTATATGGAATCTTTGGTAGAAGAGAAGAAACTGAATTAATTCAGAAGCAGGAGTGTTTGGAGACTAGGATGCGTTTCTGTTCCGCTGGTGTCAGCTGCGATGGATACAAGATCAGGCCTCCTAGATTGCTGCCTTTGTGCCTAGAGCGTGTAGTGGATCTGTTTCTTAAATGTCCGTATACTGTTTTCTATAACTTTAGTTCATGGTCTAATGTATTGAAATTTATGTTTACAAAGAATGTCATATTGTGCCTAACAGAATATCTACCAGTAACGGAGTAAAAGAAACCTGAAATTTATGACCATTTGCTTTAAACTTAGTATCTACAATCATTTATTAATAGAAATGCATATTATTGTAATGAGAGAAGACACACAGCATTAAATGTACAATGTTGTAAGGGTTTTCTGTAATTAACATTTTTCTATTTAGATGTTATTTAGGTAGTTACATGTAACATGGAAAGTTGACCCAAAGTTGTCTGCTGTGTCAGATGCTCCCGCATAACATTTATGGGACTGGATATATAAAATTTCCTTCATCGGGTCCACATAAGTTGTCTGCCATGTCTTCCAAATTCAACAGGTACCTCTTACTTCCCTTGGAAGAAAGTATTACCATTAGAGGTCACATTTACTATTGTGTCTGTGTCAGAAGTTGAATATTGTACTTGAGCACATTGCTTTTTAAGGATAGTGGGAAGTTTCCTAGTAGATTAACAATGTTTATTTATGTAGATATAGACTTTTCTGGAAAATAAGGTATAGATATATAAATAACATTTATATATCTATATAGAAAGGAATAGTTTTAAGTAAATAGAAGGCCAACATTTATGTAAAATTTCAAATTTTCAATACTTTACAATTTACATACAATATTTCATTTTATTAAAAAAAAAAACAAACCAAAACACCTTGCATTTAACAATTCTACATCTCAGGTAAAATGTCATTCCAAACAAAATATTGCATAGAAAAGGAAATAACATTATCATTATTACATCCCATGTACTTATTTTTTTCAAAATTTAAGATTCTGAATCTTATAAAATTTCTTTGTAATATGTATTTTCTTATGGAGGAGGCATCTTGACACATCACTAGTGAAACCAGGCAGTAATTTCCTAGAACTCATGTGAAATATTGAAATTGTAGTGTCTAAAATGTGTGTTAAAGAATTTCTGTAATAAAAATTTAAACAACAATGTACAATATAAAAAGATTTATGACTACAGTATTTGCAAAATGTAAATAATAAATTAGTTAATGATGTAAATACAGTACATGGAGTAGGATAGAATTGTAAGTTGAAATCTTATGTAACTCTGTAATGTGTTATAAGAACTTAGTTTCATTCTTTTTTGGCTCAGTTCCTTATGGAAAGGCCTGTGAATTTGTTTTTAACTTCAGAACTACCGAATAGAAGTATCTGAAGTTCCATTCTATGCTTCTGACAAATATTAACTCTGAGGCACTGGTTAAAACTGTAAAACTGATGAAAGATGAGGAAATAAATGCATATTTATGAAGTGCTCTATGGAGTGGAAAGCTTTTATTGTTTTCATCAAGGACAATTGCATACTCCATCAAAGCATGTTTTTGGTGTGTTTTACGGTCTCAAACCTCAGTATCACAAGAGCTAGTAGCAAAACCTCTGTTCTCAGTTACGTTTCTGCAGCTCTCTGCCCTTGTATCTTGTGGATTGTGCAAGTTAATAAGACAGACAACTTCCAAAGGTGTGTCTCTGCATGGACCATATACATACAAGGTACTGAGCATGTGCTGCAAAAAGCAGATGAAGATAAATTTGACACCACAGCAGAATTAAATCGAAGGGGTGGGTGGAGCAAATCAGGGCAAAGCACGCAAAGCGAGTACAGAATTCTGTACGTCTCTGGAGGTGAGGAAGGAGAGGAAGCTTCAGCTCCATGGGGAGGAGCAGTAAAAGGTAGCGATACTGTCAATAAAAGCTGCAAACTTAAAGATAATTTAAGTGGATTATCAAGAAGGAGAAACATCCTGTACATATAGGAAGCTCAAGTCCCTTATGTCAAGGAAGCTAGTAGGAGACTTCAATAATCCAGGTGGGTCTTGTGAGAAAATATACAAGCCTGGTTATACAGAAGGCAAAGTTAATAACTTCTCTGTTTAAAACTGCACACAGCATTCAGGCAAGAAGAGACATAGGGATGCAATGGGCAATCTTTCTGTTACATGCTTGAGTGACGACGAATTGTAATCATGCTGGTTTCTCACCTTGAATGAAATTTGTGTTTCTTCATCTGCTGTAATCTTGTGAAGATCCCAGAGAAAATAACCAAGGGGAGATTTTTCAAATTACTTTTTTCAAAAGCAAAAGAGATCAAGAACGTGGAGTAAAGGTCCAGAGGTCTCACAATGAATGTGCTGGGAGACATAGCTGAAAGCTGTTTGTTGATTTTCTTATACAAAAGAAGTCCAGTGCAAATATCTCACAAATATAAATGTGAAATGCAACAGAAAGGACTTCCCAGAAATTTGATCCGCACTTCAGGTCACTTCCTTCTTGAAAACAGAGTGAGGAAGAAGGTAAGTGCTTTGTCATGCTTTAAATTCTTTGGAGATGGGAAAAGAAGGTGAGCTGGAAAAGCTTCCAGTCCAGCAATCACTCAGGCAGGATGCTGTGCCATGGGAAAGAACAACAGCACGAGTGCTTCTAATCATTATATCATGAAGAGTGAAGTTCCTGAGCAATTTAATTCCAGATCATTTGCATTTTTATAAGGTAAAGCTAAAATCTTGCATCCCAATCTAATTCCTTAAGCTTAGTATAGCTGAGGCAGCACTAGAGTAAATAATTAAACTGCCATGCCATCATATCAAACAACCTTTTAACACTTCAAAGTGTTCTGTACGTACCCCACATTTGAGTCAAGATATGTGCCAGAAATGAGGCTGAGAGAGATGTGATACTACAGAAATCCTCTCAGAGACAGGTGCTCTGAAAATTAGGCGCTTTTTTTGGCCAAAAGAATTTCTTAAAAGCTTCCAAATGAGAATTAATACGCACAGTCAGTAAAGCATAGTTGTTTGAACTGGACTTCCACATTTACACTTGTGATCAAGCTTCCTCAACATAGAAAATTAAAGTCTGAATTTGCCACCAGTATATACAGAGATCCTCAGAAACTTATGCTCCAGGCACAAGCTTAAAAGTCTGAATGACATTTGTTTGTCATGAATGGTCTGAATGGTATTTGTTTTGTTCCTAATACGGAATTACAAAAATGTAAGTCAGAAAGGGCAAAAATTTCTAGTAGAAGTCTGCAATGTGCGTTGGTCTGCCTTTGTTATTAGTTTAATTCAAGATTTAGTGTACATACTTGATTTTCCTGTTATGTATCCTTCACAACTGAGATTTCATTTCTGTGAAATCTGGATTTTGGGGCCAAATCCACTTTATTCCAGAAATTTCTTATCCCACCATCAGTTACCTGTGCCTACTCAGAGATCCTCCTCATGGAAAGAAGACCATTCCAAATTTCAGACAAATAGAAGAAAAAAACAAAACTGAACAGGGAGAATAGAAGAGTTTTCTTCCCATTAATTTCTGATTTCCGGAGAAGATGAGGAAATGCACCTCTTGGGGTTTTCAGATAACTTCATACTCAAACTCAGGATGCAGACTGACACAGAGCTTTTTGAAATTCAGGTTATTTATTTTCATGCATTTCCATCTTCCTGCAGAAAGAACTGAGATTTCCAGTGAGCAGTTCCTGCTACCAGCCCATTTGATCAATTCTGTTCACTCTTTGAGCAGCAGCAGAAATACAAAATACGTAGCTGTCATGACAGCTCACGGGAGGTAACAAGATGCCCAGGCTTATCAATAGTTAGATGGCTATCTCACTCATAAAATATCATTTTAACAACTAAGGCAACTCAACAGACTTGGCAATTTTTCACCACTTTTGGTCTCAAAATAAGTCGTTAACTCCAGCTCAAAGCAGTGCTTGTAGAAACACTTTTAGACTGTAGTTAACAATAGACTATATATCTGGAAAAAAAATTTAGTCCAACACCTACCTGATCAAGTAAAAATTTATCCTAAGACATCAATGAGTATTTGCTGCAACCACATAGAATATATTATGTTGTGCAAATAAATAATTCATCTTTTGCATGCAGGAATGAATAAAGTTGGCATATCAGTAAAGAAAAGATTTTGTTCTATTTTTTCCCAGCTATTTTATCATTACTGCATCAGTGGAAAATTTTGCGTATGTTTGAAAAAGGAGTACATTTCTCTCCATCAGTGTCATCAAAACACTGGGAGGCAGATACCTGCATGTTCAGGTGAAGCAGCCATGACATTCTCAGTACAGAGGCTACTCAAGAACCTTTAGGTGAATGTTTCAATGGTAAGGACCAGACTGTTGTTGAATGTGCACAGTCATCCTCTGTGATGTAAAAATTGTGATAATTCCAGTCATGCTAGCTAATACGATTTCTGTTATCCGCAAAAGAATAAGAAAAAAGTCCATCTTTCTCCATCCAAGGACACTTGTTTGTTTGTGGTAACTTGTATTCATTGTGGAGATACTCTGAAAATAATATTGAATATGCTCTCAGATCAGCAGTTGTAGCCAGCAGAGGATACCCAAATCCAACAAGCACTCCACAAGAAAAGTAGTAGGCACAAAAACATCGGCCCAACAGGGGGATGTCTGAGGGCAACATAAGAGTTCGTGTTGGTTAAGTAGTCACTTTGTCATATTATGCAAGTTATCATCTTCCCAGATTTACAGTATGTCAGAAATGTAGACATCTATATGTCAGCTGGGCATACACTCATTTGGAGAGGAACAGGTCCTTCCGGGTGCCTTCACCCCCACCTCTGAGTGTAGCTCTGAACCGTGCCAAGTGAGTGGCACCCGAAAAGTTTCTCTGTCTCTCCACCAGCGCTAAAGGAGCCCAGGGACAAGCCCATAGCTAGACGTCAGCACTGTCGTCATCATATTTTGAAGTGACTGCCAGAAATTTTAGTTTGAAACAGCATTACTGTACATACATTAGAAAGAATCATAAATTCTCTCAGATGCATTTTTAAAATGCACCCTTGAAGTTCACATTTTATGTTACACATGGCCCAAATGAGCTGTAATCTGAAGGACACATTGACTTGTTTCTTGGAGCTACTGTAGTGTACCATTAGCGTTACTTAGCTGTGCTTTAGCTCCAGCTAGATAGCGGTTCAGCCCATTAGCTTGCTGTTTATATTTGCTGTCTCTCCTGCTGTGAATAAACTATAGCCCTGTAGCACAGCCAGAGATAAAACTTAGTATCCTTGCATTCAAATTGAAATGAGTGGAAAAAGAAGTGTTGACAAATTACTTCATTTTAAAATGGGATCTTTACACTAGGATCTTCTTCCTACCACTTGTTATGTAAATAAATATTATAGGCTGCTAAGTAAAATGTATAGGACACAATTTCCCATTCTGTCTAAACAAAAGTAATAGTAATGGTAGGGTTTACTCTTCCTATTTAAGTAGTGTCCAACCTATATAATCCGTTTTCCAGACAGTGAGGAAGATTACGGTCCTACCTCACAGAATGGACTGTGCGTTTGTCAGTGTCCTGGGTGACACTGCCGAACACTACAGGGAAGTCTTGGCTGGGATGGTGGTATCTGACAGGGATCGAGAATTGAAGAAATGTCCAAAGGAGGTGCTGCTTAGCTGACCAGATTCCCAAACCACAAATTAGTGTGAAACTGTGTTCACTTCACCTACCTGCATATTTTGCTGGATGACAGAAACAGTATGTCAGCAACAAAAAGGCCTGATGGTGTCCTGACTGAATGTATTCTTTAAAAAAAACCCTAAAATTAGTAACCCACCAGTAGCATATTATCAATCCATGGGATAAACAGAATATAACTTCATTGTTGTGAAACTGAACTGTTTGTTGAAGAATACTGTCGTGGTTTAACCCCAGCCGGCAGCTCAGCCCCACGCAGCCGCTTGCTCACTCCCCCCCACATCAGGATGGGGGAGAGAATTGGAAGAATAAAAGTGGGAAAACTGGTGGGTTGAGATAAAGACAGTTTAATAGGTAAAGCAAAAGCTGCGCACACAAGCAAAGCAAGACAAGGAATTCATTCCCCACTTCCCATGGGCAGGCAGGTGTTCACCCATCTCCAGGAAAGCAGGGCTCCATCACACGTAACTTGGGAAGATAAATGCCATCACTCTAAATGTCCCCCCCCTTCTGTCTTCTCCCTCCAGCTTTATACGCTGAGCATGACGTCATATGGTATGGAATATCCCTGTGGTCAGTTGGGTCAGCTGTCCCAGCTGTGTCCCCTCCCAACTCCTTGTGCACCCCCAGCCTCCTCGCTGGTGGGGTGGTGTGAGAGGCAGAAGAGGCCTTGGCTCTGGGTCAGCACTGCTCAACAACAACACGTCTATGTAACAAACGCACCTCTATATGATCAACACTGTTTCCAGCATAAATATAAAACACAGCCCCATACTAACTGCTGTGAAGAAAATTAACCCTCTCAGCTGAAACCAGGACACAAGCAACAGCATTAGGAATTAAAAAGTTGGAGGCTATTGCTTAAGTTTAGCAAGTCCAAGAGCTGTCTGAAATGTACTTGCATGTGACAGGAGGTGACACACGGTGTTTGCACATCAGACGTTAGACTAGTTCTCAAAGCTTTTTTAAACCTTGCATTCATCTTTTTGAATGGGATTGTGTTGGTTTTCCATGTCAGCAGAAAAGGCAAACTTTGGAGCTTAAGGCTTCAGTCTCTGCCAAGTCTCTGTGTTGTCCTCTCTTTAGTCAGCTAGACCCACCTCTGTACCAAAGAGCACAACTAGGCCACTTTAAATCATTGCTCCTCAACTAAATTAACACCTAATCTTTTGTCTTGCTGCTTGCATATATAGATTGTATTTTATACAACTTTCTTGTGAAGTATTTACATAGAAAGTTTCTGTGGCACTCTCTTAATTTCAAATTATCAAGTAGATCCAGGGGAAACTATATCAAGTTTTATTGAGCAGGAATATTGTTGAGATGCATCTTTTCATTCTGGATTATTGCTTTCAGTTCATTAGGCTGCTCTGAGCTCTACATATAGGTCCTGTTAGACTCCTTTCTGATAGGCAGGACAACCCCAGAAAATGGTTGGAGGAAAATGAGGGTTAGAGGGAATAGGTGCTGTAGTTGGTAACGGACTGTGGACTCGTCCAAGGTACACAGCTGGTATCTATGCAGAGTGGATTCATACAGCTACAATGAATAGAAGTTTGGTTTCAAACAGCATAGTTTTGGGATCCTGACGCCCAGCATGTATGCAAATATGTATCTTGGACAATCTCTTGGTGACCAGTAAATACTACCAGCTATGTTTTAAAACTCAGTCCAAAAAAAAAAAAAAAAAAAAAAGCCCTCTTGAAAAATNAAAAAAAAAAAAAAGCCTCTGGGAAATATTTGTGTGTACTTTTGGATTTTTTGTCAAATCCAATTTTGGATCTTAAGTATTAGAACTGTAAAAGCATCTTCCTAGTCTGTCATATTATGTGGAAACTTTATATTGTATACAGTAAATATATTTGAACATTTATTAATAGCACAAACTTCAATCTCCACTTTTATAGTCTCCTTTATAAGATTTTTTTTTTTCCTTCTGGCTTTTAAGGCTTACTAACAGGAGCTGCAGAATGAGGAAGTGTTACAGCATCAGCTTCTGGGTTATTGAAAAGCAAGTGATTTTAACTTCAGAAGTAATTGGTAGGTTTCTTTCTTGGTTGGCCTGAGTGAAAGGAAGTGTAATTTCAGGATCTGAAATCAGGTTCCAGTACTGAGATTCTTTTTTATTAAAGGAAAGAAACAAATTGGGTTAAAAAAAAAAATAATAATACTGATAGATCTGAGGCAGCCCACAGCATAAGAGCTGCCAGTGTCTGAATGGAGACTAAGTGTTGCTTATGTTTAAAGTGCAAATTAATTTCCTCTCTAGAGAAATGAAGTAGCTCAAAGCTATGAAAAACTCATACGTGAACAAGGACTATTAAAGAAACTGTCAGTTAAGACAACTGATGGAATAAATGCAGCAGAGGAAGAAGATTGAAATTTATGGTGACTAGGCAAAATAGATCAATAGCAACAAAATACATCTGGAATTTCCCAACCTACAGTAGGAGATGAAGAGAAATAGCCTGAAAACCATCCAAAGACAAAAATACTACTCTTTTTTGAAGAAGAAGAAAAAGGAAAAGAAGAAAAGACAAAAATTAATCAGACTGGATAATCCATTGAAAGGAAAGCAGTCCAATACATCTCTAGCCCAAATAAAGATACTAGCATCATTTGTATCACCTTGGGTAGCAGTGCAAAGAAAGAGGGAAGGCAAAGCATATTTTGAGGCAGCTGTGTTTTCAACTGAAAACGCGTTATTCACAATACCCAATTTCAAGCAGCTAGCTTGCTGCCTACATTACTCAGCTGATCTCTTTACGTTACTTCCAGGGACCATGAAGAGACAAAGATACGGAGACAGCTGACAGCCTCTAACCTACGTCCTGCTCCCCCGGCACTCTGGGGAAGAGACCTGCTAAGAGCCGAGATGGACCAGTCAGCTGCATGAGAGGGGCCATAGGAACACCTTCCCCTCCCACTCCATGCCATTTCTGTGGAAAAATGTAAAGAAATAACTGGCATAACTCTTCTGCCATTTGAACTAGAATTATCTCCAGGAGCTTTTCCTTGTCAACAAGGCCACTCTCTTGGTCAGTTAGAAACTCCTGTATTACAGCTCTGTAACGCAAGCACCTTACAATTCACTGATATGCTCTAATGTTTCAGGAAGAAACACAGACATCTGAAAAATGCAGTAATTTTTTGGACACAGATACTGATGGAGGCTTTTTTGATTCAATGTTTTGTAGTGAATTCATGCAGGGATGATGGTGTCAAAATCAAAGTATATAAAAAATAAAAGATTTCTCAGTGGTTCTAGCTATACTCTAATGGTTCCCTGAAATTAAAATGTACATCTGGTGCTGCACTCCTTCAAAGAAGGTTATGCAAAGTGACTGTTACCTTGAAACATTTCTTTCTTTACCCTGCTCTATTTGACAGGAATTCTACTGCTTTTATGGAAGGTGGATGTACAAAATCTTATCAGACCAGCCTCAGCAGCAGCAAAAACTCTTGGGGAATGTATTCAGTTGTTTCTTCCAACTTGGGTTCACTGCAAATGCAGAAAAGCCAGGTGGGGGGAGCCAGCCCCACTGTTTTTATTGATATCATCTATTTTGCAAGCCTAAGCTTCTCCATTTCTTCCAAATTACAAAAAACAAAACAAAAAACAAACAAAAAACCAAACAAAAACCCAACAAACAAACAAACAAAAAAACCACCAACCAATAAATTCTGGATGATTGAAAGAGTTTTGGCAGAGTTGCTATTTGACAAAATTTGATCAAAATAAAATAATCTCCAAATCTTTGGAGGGGTGTCTCTGGTCTCCAAATGCCATGTAAGAATGGCTGTAAAAACACTTCGGAGCTGGTACACGGGAGGGCGCATCTACCCTACGATTGCAAAGAGCCAGAAGCCGCACTCTCAGCACTCGGCTGCTGAGCAGTAACCCTTTATTTCTGAGCATACAAAAGAAGACTTTAGCAATCAAGTCTCTAGCTATAACATAAGGATGGTAAAAATAACCGCAGTCCAAAACCTTATGCCGTACAGGGAGAGTTACATTACAAGCCAGTTTTCAGTAATTACTCGCTTGCCTTCAGTATCAGGGTCAGTCAAAAGAAATTTGCTTTACCTGCCACGATGCTGTTTTCAGAACCAGGAAAATCCAGCAGCACTTCTGTTGCTGTTTGGGGACTGGTCAGGTCTTACAAGACGCAACTGCAGGGGAGCAAAGCTGGCTTTAGTGTGCATCATGCTATGCTTTGGCAGACGGGGTGAAACTCTGTATGGGAAAATAGTTTACTGAAAACATCCACCGTATGGTAAAATTAGTGAAGTAACAGCAACAATAAGAACAGAATGACATAATTCTGTGTACTGGTTCTGTGTCTCATTTAAGCTGTATATTACTGGATGTCGCAGTCAGAATTAGGGGCCTCTGTGTGGGGTATTCGACAATCACTTTGCCTTGAGCAAACAAAGCTGGGAAAACAACAAAGACTGGGATTTAAAAATCCCAGCCTAAAGCAACAAACAGCACAAAGCAGAGTCTCATAGCTTGTTGTAAATGCCTCTGATTGTGGGATTTATCGCTTTCCCACCTGTACTCTCCTAATCTAGCTACTTAGCCTCTGCAAGCTCATTCAGAGAGTGACTATCTGAATCCTTCAGCTGTTCACCTTGAGTAATACCACAGGGCCAGATTTCCTCTCTGCAACTTGGTTCAATATTGAAATGGAAGGAGACAAAAAGAGCACATGCATAGTGTAGGTATGAATTCTAATTAAAGTTTCCGTGGTTTCTTGGTTACAAAGGCAGATACTGGCCAATGGTGTCATGAAGGAGAAAAGCAAAGTCATGCTCCTGCCTCATTTTTTGCACAAGGCAACACTGTCTCCCTGCTGCAGTGGTGGGACCATGACAAAGTCCTTACGGAGACATGACCAACCCCTAAAAGTTTAACCATGGTGCTTATGTCACCTTTCTGAGTTTGAACTCACTTTTTCTTTGGAAAAGAAACTCCCATAGCAAAACTTTCTGAGCGGTTCTCTCTCAGCCTCTGAAATCAGGGGAGCTCTGGAGCTGAATTACCACATCATCAGCACAATGTGGTCTACTACTTGCAGCTACGGCAGTACTTCTCCTAATAAACCAGAGCAAACAATTAAAATGGCAGCAAGGGCATGTAAAAACCTCCTGAAACAAATTGACAGATGAAGAAATGCAACCAGATACCAGTAAGGCCCCAGATATGTTAAAATCTGCAAACTAATTGTTTCTTTAATGGGATAATGCTTCTGAAGACTGCTGTTTGGAAATGCAATAGCCTGGAAAATGGAGGTCAATAAAACAACAAAAGGACAACCAGCATAGCTGAAAGAGGAGAGCATCTGATGGAAATAATTTAATCACCAAACTAATTCCTTATCTGTTAAGTAGGGAATGCCAATTGGGAATGCAGTGGAGCATGGTAAGTCTTACAGCTGAAGTCCTAACAGTGTCGTTAGTTGTGCTTTGGTGTAGCATCCTTTGGGATGGAGCAGCTCCCCTTATGTTGTTTTTCTCAAAAAATATTAAAATGGTCAGAACTGTTGATAATAGCTGATTTTTTTGTTGTTATTGAGGCCAGGATTATTCTGTACGTATGATACACTACCTTCATATTTTACTTTCTTGCCAAGTTACCCTGTATACTGTGTACTTGATACCAGGTCTACCGTAATGGCTCTGGTCTGGAAGCTGATGACGGGCTCGTTGTGAATTCCTGCACGCTGCCACTGAACTCCTCAATTACCTAACATAATGACACCCTATTAAGGTGAAGTTTAAGACACTCAGATGAAAGACCGTCCCCTACAAAAATTCCTCCAGTCATAACTTGTCACTGAGTCCTCTTCCCCTGCTGCAGATTATCCTGGCCTAGAAACTGCTTAAGCTGTAGCAGAGTTTCCTACCTCTTACCGTCATTT
The DNA here is from genome assembly GCA_013400195.1 of Aramus guarauna. NCBI lineage: Eukaryota > Metazoa > Chordata > Aves > Gruiformes > Aramidae > Aramus > Aramus guarauna. The sequence continues at coordinate 362,903 of VXBL01002370.1, read as the reverse complement.
TATGGCATAATGTCAAATAATTCAGACCAGTTCTTCCAGAAAATCAGAAAACATTGCTACATAACACAGTCAAATATAGTCTGCCTTATAATAAGTCTCAAAGAAATTGTGTACCATCTGATGGAAAAAAAAAGGCTGTGGGACAATAAAATAGCAGAAAACTATGTTGCTCATTGACAGGTACAGTCTGTAGCCGACAAGCTGGTGTTACCTGGGATTTTTGAGCCACAGCCCTTCCTAGTGTTAGTTCTTCTGTGCTTTTACATGTTTTCCATAGATATTTTTTCAAAAGATTTACTTTGAATTTGTATATAGCACTTAATCTTTCAGAAATATACAGTTCAAATTGAGCTAGGAAGTACAGCTGCAGCTGTCCCTCCCAGATAAGGGACGGGAGTATTCAGCTTTTTGTTTGTGGCAGAGAAAGGCTGGAGACCAGCCAGTGTTAAGCTGTATCAATGTTGTAAGGTAGACTCTGAGGCTACTGAGCAGAATCACAAGTTTGGACAAAGTGGGTCAAGCAAAATGACCTGCACAGATTAAGCCAAGGATGTTAAGAGAGGAGAAAACATAACCATCAGATAGGTAGCTAATCAGCCTCATGAGACAGAAGGAGTCCAAAGAGTCAAGAATAAACAGTCCATAAATAATAAAATGCCATGCTTCAGGGTTAAGAATGTTGCTGATTCAGTATGATGTGATTTAACTGCATGTGTTTTCTGTTAACAGACTCCTTTCAGCACAGTCTGAAAAGTCTGATCATCATTCAGGTTTGCATGTTCTCTGCCAAATGATGCAAATACTATGTGTGCAGAGAATGTGTAATACAAGCAGAAGATCTATACCAAAAGGTAAGCTGAATAACAGAAATGCAAGATATAATCAAACTGTAATGGAATTTTTTTCCTTTCTCTTATTAATATATTTTCTCAGCCATGAAGTACCCTATCACCTTCAAACGCAGGATGAATCTTGAGAGCTGTAGCTCTGTCAGAGCTGATGCTGTTCACTAATGATTTGCTGCTACTGTATTGGAGAGCACTCTCATTAAGCCTACAAGTCCTCTTTCGATCGGGATGGCAACCTGGGGAAGAGGAAACACAAAACATCTTAGTTTATAGAAAAAGGTCTCTCACTCTATTACCGAAAAGGGGCAAACGTGTATCTACGGGGTTGCGAAGCAGCTTGTGATACCTGCTGAGAGGCATCATGGTGTGCTTCCACGGCAGCTTAAGGCAATCTAGGACTAGATAACTGTAACCTGCGCTTTCCCCGCGGACCAGGGCTGCACACCTCCATCCCCTCTCTTGCATTAGCCCTGGCATCTCTTTGACTTCACGCGGATCCTGTTCAGGGAATTGACCTGGCTGAAAGCTAATTATTTTATTTCATGGTAAGTTTTCGGTTTTTTCCAGCTCCCTGAAACATTGGACTATGCAATCAAATGAGTGACTGCTCCTCACCCCGAAGGGCTGAAAAAGCTGGAAATGGACAGGACAGTGGGACCAGAGCAACCTTGATTTAGATTAGCTTAAAACACACGCTGAGAGCCCTCTCCTGAGGGCTCTGAGTGAGAGACACCACAGACATCTGATCTTCCGCCAGCTGCTAGCTAGCCTATGCTCACATTCTGAGAATGTGTTCAGGCCTCTTCCTTGCTTTGTCCTCTCCTGCTTGGCTCACACAGCTTAAAGAAAAGTGTTACTTCTTCTAGGCAGCCTGTCTTTGTCTGCTCGGTGTTTGCCACTGGTCAGAAGAGAAGAGAAGCAGTGCTACTGTTCTGCTGGAGCCATGGAAAGGGCACAGCCGGTACGTGGGCAATGAGGATCTGCCCTCTCCATGCAGCAGACAACAAAGGCGATCAATATTCCCAGCATTTATTCTTCAAACTCTGTTTTACAGAGAGCAACATAATAACCTTCGCTTGATGAAAATCATCAGTTTTGCACAGGAGGACAGCAGAGATTATTTACTAGGTACCTGAAGGATGGTCATCTCCCTTCATCCTGCTCTTCCTCGTCTTCTGAGTGGCCTTTTTCTGCCTGCTTCCCCCTTTACCTCTATTTGCTGTTTGTTGGCACTTTGCACTAGAACAATATTTGCATACTTTCTCTTTTTACTTATATATACATATTTTGGTCTTTAGACTTTCAAAACTTGTTCTAAACAAATCTTTTTCGAGTCCTGGCTTGTGTGCTCATTTAAGCAGAGCATCTAACATAAAATGTTCCCCAGCAATCAGTCTCCTCTCTTTGGTTTGTATATCTTGTATTAAAAATCTTGTTTAAAAATTTACACCATAATTCTTACTCCTTGCTTCCAAAGTCAGTGGAGAAAACCGGCCACAAACATGGACTCTGTTATATGACAGCACATTCATTATGCATAATTACAAAGCACATGAGATGTTATTCAATGTTGTTAGCTTGGCTACACTGGAATTCCAGCATACATCTGTACACAATTTATAGTTGCTTATAACATATGCTAGCACACAGTGTGTGAACAGCTAGAATCTAAACTCAGATCTTGCACGAGGCTCTTTCCAAATTTACTCACAACTGCTGCCACTATTCTTCAGTCTTGGAAAACAGGAACAGTGGAATTCTACTCAAGGAAAATTGAAGACTGAGGGCATGAATGGCAAGGCTCTAGGAAAGGGACAGAGATTCAGTTGACTCTAAAATAAGTTTCTTTTTCTTCAAATAAGGATATGTAGAACTGTGGGTAGCTTTTAAGGATTATTTCTGAACACTCATTTAAAAAAAAAAAAAAAGAGAAGAGATTAATGATTGCCTGACAAAACAGGAAATAAACTCTCAAAGCATAAGAGAAGGTGGTAATTATACTCTAAGTTAAAATTGCAGGGCCTATATTGGACTGACATGGAGCCTCTCAGAATACGTTCAGGGGTCTTATATTAACATTAAGCAGCTGTTGAGATCTTGTCTTTAATAAAGCACAATGTTATTACTCTGAAGAGTACCAGCACTGGCATGTCCAAGCTCATATTAAAAGAAGAGCAGACTACTTTCATTGTATTATTCACTATTTCGTATGTCAGCACTGCCATTTTAGCTTTCAGGCTCTGAAGACAGACTACATTTACTTCTGTGTCTTATGCTCTGCAGCAAAAATTTTCAGGCAACAGAGAATGCTGTTTAAAGAGTAACCCTCAGCTCTTCTAAATTTCCTGAATTAAAGTACATTATTTCACCTAAATAGTCTGTAAATATCATTTTTCAGTAGCAAACAATGCAGGTGTGAAAACCAAACACTATAATTTCCTAGTGTGGAAGACTGAAAGTTTTTCTTCTCTCAACTACTTCTCAGGCAGCTTGGCTACACATTTGTCTTCCATGCCTTGAGTTAGCTGCATCACTTATACCTGTGCATGGTTTGAAAGGTGCTTCCTAGAAATCCCAACCTTTGAGTGTCTGGTTTCAGAGTCCAGGAAATTTAATTGCTATCCTGCTATCATTTTTTTGATATTTTGAAAGAATACATTCAGAACTGTGACAAACACAAGTGAAAATGTTAAAAATGCGCCACTTAAATATTGTAATGTTTCATTCCAGCAATGTGAAGGCACGTAGCTTTCAAATCAAAGTATTCCCAGTTACCTGCAAAAGCTCCACTTGGTTGTCTTCAAAGTCAACCTTTAAAGTCAAGCTTGTAGGAGAGAGGATGATATGAGGATGCCCAAAGTCATTGTCATCTCGGAGGTGGTCACCATCCTATCTAAACTGACTGTTGGTAATAAACTGCATGGATCAATCTGGTTGTGACATCCTATTACATATGATTAACAAGTTGGATGTATATGTAAAGCTTGAAGTTTACATGTGAAAAAGTTTTTTCCTGCCTTTGCATAACACCCCTGAAAAAGTCCTTATGATAAATTAATACTTTATTAAGGGTTAGCCAGGCGTCGTTACTTCTGGTCAGCAATGGCCGGCTGAGAGCTGCACTTCTATTTACCTTTGCAAAGTGGTTGTAACAGGCAATGATTTTGTGTAAGGAGGTAGAGGTATTTCTCTTGAGGTAATAAACAATAAACCAGGGAGAGTTCTGAATTTGAGTTACACCCAAAGGTAGAGCTGGGTTGTAAAAGAAACCAGGACTCCCTAAATCCCCATCCTCTTCCAAGAGTACAAATGGAGGACGTGAAGTTGGATTAAAGTGTCCTCAACAGAAGGGCTGGGAGTGGCTGGCAACTTCTCAGCTGGACCATGCCAACGGAGCAGCCACGTGTGAAGCATGCTTCGTTTCCCTTCATTTCTGTCCAACTGTTCCCACAGACAGCAGAGTTGCTCTGCTTGAATTTGGTAAATGGATTTGCTTTTGGCTTTTCCTAACCTTTCCTAAGAGTAGTTTCAGTGTAACCAGCAAAACTGCAGGGCTCCATCATTGTTGGATGGTGATTCTAAGCACAGGAGAGTGGGTTCCTCCTCAGCTGACCTAAACCCCCACACTTATTCCCAGCAGTGAAGTACAGAGGTCTGGGAGAAAGAAGGGTCCTTCAGTGGCCAGCGCTAATCAGGAAAAGCCTCTAGCATGCGATGGGAAAGTGGGAATGATGAAGGAACAAGGGGTCTTGGTGCCACTAGGAACTGGCAGTGCACTGAGCTGACGGACTCTCCTGGGTAGCCCAGGTGGGACCTGACACCTGTGCTGCTCGGCCATGGGATCCCCATCACTCCCTCCTCCCCAGGCTGCATGCTTCAAATGGTGTGTAGGGACTGGTGTCTGGGGTACAGCCAGGAGTCCGTCCTGCTGGGTGAAAACCACAAATATTCCAGTGGAATGCAGCCTGACAGACAAGGGTCTATGGGGTCCTTGCTTCTGCTCAGTGGAAAGAGTCATTGATATTGACTTGTTTCCTCAAAGAATTTTGCTTTCATTTTCTGAATGTTTTCTGAAACATTTTTTTTGTAACAGAAAGTTATCAAGAAGCTATATAGAGTGCCAAAGTTATGCTCAACCATTGATCTACTGTCCAATGATGTTATGGTCAGAGTGGATCAGCATGACTGTCTTATTTGATCTGCTTTAAACAGATACTTCTAGCCTCTCCTCAAAGGCCCTACAACTTCTCTGTAACTTCTGCTCCAGTCAGAAATTGAAAGTCAAATACTTCAAGTCATGGAAAATTATATTTTCTTTTTTCTTTTCTTCTTTTCCATTTAAAATGTTTTATGACTTTGTTTGTCATGCACCAGGAAGAACTTAGTTCATGGATCTCAGCACTGTGAAATGAATTCAGTTTTATATCTGATGTGTCTGAGAAAAAGCTGTTTGTGACATTATGTTGGTAGTTACAGAAATCACTGAAATAGTGAACCCTTTTGTTAATGCGCTCACAATTGCAACATGGAATTACGTGTTTTTATTCCCTCCATTTTAGGAAGTGGATGCACTGGTTAGTTATGGCTGTTATCAGTGAGTGCCCAGAATTCGCATGTTAAACAAAGTGCCACTCATGCAAGGACAAAGGCAGCAACCTCCAGCTTCTTAAAATCTCTGCCTGCTTTTTCCAGCTGTGCTGATAACCCTTTTCCCATTTAAGCTAACGCTTGAACTGGTGTTCATCACCAGTAGAGGAGGACTCATTTGGAGGTAACACATATTCTTTCTAAAAGATTTGCTGCCTTAATTTTCAGAAGTACCGTGCTTTTCTGATGATAATGTGGGACGCATTTGTTCTGACACTGAGAACCAAACTGAATAAAAGCACCTGTGCCGAATGACAGAATTACATCCAAATCCCATCGAAATCAATGGCAGCCCTTCCACAGACCTCCAAGAGCGTTGGATTAGATGTGTTTGTGACCATATTTTATCTTCACTCCACGGTTCCTCAGAGCACATATGTTTATTCATAGCCAAACTGATTACAGGTCAAGATGGCTCCACATAAAACTTGACCCTGCATCTGAAAGGAATTAGTTTCTCCTTGGATAGTACTTAAGGTGAATTACAGACTTTCTTCCTTCAGAGTGGACTTGCTTATCTTTTTAAAAAAATGTTTCTTTTTTATCTAATCTCAGGACTTGCTCATATCTCTTTCTTGAACAGTTGCAGTAAATCTTAGCAGGATTATCGGAGTTTTACAGGCTTTTGGAAGCTTTGGATTTGCCTTCATGCTGTTAGGCAGTGCAGGCATGAGAGGATGAATCTGCATCACACCTGAACACTTGCCACTTCAAATCCTGCAGTGACAATGAGGGTGTCCCAATAGGATCACCCAATTACTGCAGCCTACAAAACACATGATTTCTCCTGCAGCCACAAAAAAATTAATTCATGTTTTGTCATAGACCTACTGCACCATGCTGTGATGCAGACATCATAGGAGAAGGTTGGAGACTATGACAAAATAAAAATGATTTTGCTCTGAAATTAAGTAGCACTATGACAGGAGAGATAAAGATAACTTAAACCAACATGTTGTCCAAGGAAGAGGTTTTTACTCCATTTGAGTAGAAATACCTTTCACAGCTGATTCCTAGGGCCCTGGAGAAGAGAAGGGGTGTATTAATGTAGGCATGAACCCTTTTAATGGTGAAGAACAGGTAAATCAATAGTTTAGTAGAGAAGTGTGAAAAATGAGCTGCAAATGGCACTCCAAATGGAGCAAAAATGCTCCAAAGGAATTGCTGTTTCTGCTGTCCTGGAGGAGAATAGATGGAGGCGTGCTGGGAGTCTGTAGTGACACCACTGAAGAAGAATGAAATGTCACCTACACCTCTGCATTACTTCCCAGGTCTCTAACGAGGCGACAAGGAAACAGAGATGCAACAATTCAGTGACAATTTGGGCTGTTATTTGTTTTGATGAATTTGTGCTCTTTAAATAAAAAGCTGTTATACATTTTAATTAAGAGGTATGAAGAAGTCATTTGTGAAAAGGTTCAATTATGTAAAAAAACCCCACAGCAATGCTCCAATTTCACGCAAACCTTCACGGCATAAAAAAAGGCCAAGTATGTCTTTTAATTATAAAGCTATTTGATTTATAATTGCAGATGGATATGTTTTATTAAAAACAGTCTTAAAGAAATACTTTATGCCAAGCTTTAAGAATATGCTAATATTTAATACTAGCAGCCAGGCAAAAGCAGCTTGTTTTTCAAAAGTGTCTAATTATTGCTAGGCAGTAGAAGTCCAGATTCTTGAAATCAAGACCCAAAGAATTTGACTGCAATTCAATATTACCTTAGAGGACTGCTGACTGCAACATCATATCCCATGGAAAACAAATTGAGGACATCAACTGAAACGAACCTGAGTTTAGGTACCCAGTGTATGGCTTCATGCAACCATGGGCCAAACAATAAGAAATTAAATGTGATGGTATCCACTGCCACATCTTCTGTGGTTCCTGCCTATGTACTGCTTACTTTGTGCTGGATCTAGCATTCACCAGGCCACCTTGTGATCCGATTAAATGTGCCTGGGAGAAGACTAAAAAGTTAAAAAAAAACAAACAAAACAAAACTGGATTAGGGAATTTAAAACATCTCAAATGAAAGCTGGCAGAATGCAAGGAACAGGTAAAAGTGACTAGAATCAGGGAGACAGGAAAGGAGGAAAGCAAGATGAATGAGTGAAAAAGAAGGAAATCGTCTCCCTTTTGGTGGGTGGTGTGTAACTCCACAGCTTCAGATATTGATTGGAAGGGCAATATGGAGTCCAAGTGCTTTATCCTTTTACCTGGGTGCTTTGCTGTCAGTTTCTTGAGCCAAAAGCATGAAGCAAACATTGCAAGCTGCATCTACCTTTTTGAGTGACTTCCTAATTTTGCCTTTTTTTTTTTTTTTAATTAATCTCTCTTTTCTCTCTGCAGTCTAATGCCTGTGTACAAATGCCACATCAGGGAAAAATTTGAAGCACCAGTTTCCATAGGTTAGGCAACTTAATAAAGATCCTGCTTTTCCTCCATGTCAACCAAAGGTTTCCCCAGACCATCAGTATACTGCTGGAATCTTAAATTTGTACTATAGTGGCATCCTCCAACAGTTTCTTATTGTGGCTGACCAGGGTGGAGGAGAGAACAGATTGCTGAGCCCTCCAGAACTGAGGGCTCTGTAGGCTATGAAGAGGATCTTCACGTGTGTTTTCAGGGTATATTTCCATGCAGATTTTATCTTGGGGTGCAAGACTTTTCACACCCAGCCTGCGGTTCGGGACACCCTCAGTCTCACTAATTTGATTGCTGGTTGAACATGATCTAAACCACCTGTGCAATAGGATCAAGGTTAATTGTTTTTGAGTGCTAGTTATTGTGGGGGTTTTGTTATTGTTGTTCTCATTTTTAAAAACACAGCCATTTCACTGGTCCAGTTTAGAATATTTTCCCAACAGATACTTGCACAACTATCAGGTGCAAGAAAATCAGGTGCAGTGGGGAGGATGGACAGGATGGGAACTGCTTTTATTGCCTTTGCTGTAGTCAACTGGCATCTAGTCACTGCCTGAGACTGGATGACCGAAGTGAATGATTACAGCAATGTCATTCCAGTTCCCTCAGCCCCTTTCTCACTCTGGGATCAAAAAGTAGCAGTTGCAGGTCACACGTTCCCATGCGGAGAAAGAATTTTCCATCAATATTGCTGCCGTGGCATCTGCTCTGTGTACTGGATGTTAAGAGGGGGTGATTTACTGGCCTACTTTAAGTTAGAAGTGACCTTTGAGGAATATCGTATATAGCTCGCTCTACGGGAGTTTAAATAATTGGCTGCAGCTGAAGAGGTTGCTCTGGGCATTGTTTTCTTAAGCTACGGTAGATCTCACGTCAGCGTACTAGAACAGCTTTGGATGGTGGGCACAGGGGGTGAGCTGCCTTGCTGAACCCCCTCCGCTGGCTAGGACTGGCTTAGAGCTGGGCTGGTTCTAGCAGAACAGCATTAGTACAACTCCACGTCAGGGCAGGCTGGGGGGTGGGGGGGTGTTATTTAGGATGCCATGCACAAAGATGACTGCTATTTGTCAGTTATCAAGAGTAGCCTTACTTTTCTCAAAAATACACGGAAATTGAAAACACTTCTGCAAAAATCTGTCACAGGCATGTTAGGAAAGCCTCACTATCTTGGTCTCATTAGCACCTTGTTAAATACTCCATTGATTTTACAATTGCTGTAATGGCCTCTCAGTATTGCAGGGTTCTGAGTGCCTGTATTGATCTCAGAGGCTGGTCTTGCACTGAGTCTAGATGTTACACAGCAGGGGTTCTTCTGAAGGTCTGCTATAGGATATTTGAAAATACAGGTGCAGGGGTGTGCCCTTTTACTTGCTGAGCATGACTCTTTAGGCATTAATTTGCAACAGGAATCTGAGACTTTGAGTCCTACAGGAATGTCATCTTCCTATTTCTTTAATAAGACTTTTTTTTTCTGACAGTCCTTTAGAACGTGTTAGTTTACTGTTAATACTTAGAGGCGTTCACTTGACAAATTATATTAATTTTATTAACTTCATTTTATTCTCTTTGTTTAGAAGAGAACAGTCAGTGGAAATGGTAAAACAAGATCTTCTTGCCTCCCCCCTTTCTTTGGCAGGACTTTCAATTTCACTGCAATGAAATACAGTTGAACTCAGCAATCATTTGTGGCTGATGCTCTTATTGTTTGTGTAAGTAACTACCAGTCAGCTAAATGCAGGGAGGCCAAAAGCCAAATTGATTCCTTGAAGTGTGCACTCTGGGAAGTCACACTGAATGATCTCTACTTTGCACCATGGATGTTTGAGTGTGCCACTACTGCTGACACACACATTTCAAAATGACGTTGACTATCCAACAGCTGCATCCCGCGACACTAATTCCCTGAATAACAAGTTGACCACCTTCAAATGCAGAGGGCTGGAAAAAAGCTACTGCAAGGAATAAACTTCCTGTGCATCTTTCAGTATTTTTAGCTATTAGGTGTTGTTGATCCCTGAGAAAGAGGTTTCTTTGTGTCTGTGAGGAGCTTGAGGGTCAGATCTTTAGACTTCTGAAGTGACTCAAGGTTTTCAGTCCTTGGGCAAATGATCCCTCTTTCAGTGAATAACCAGAGCTAAATAGCAAGAATTAGTTTATGGTTTCTGAGAGCGAGAATAAATATGACTATCAGATATTCTTTTGGAGGTAGGGATGTGTTTCTATTTAGCTACAAATGACAATTGAAGCTGGGTTTCTGAAGTCCCTGCAGAACCCTGTTCTGTCCCATTCATTCTCGAACGCATCTGTCTGACGTGCCAGCGGGGCTTGGCACCAGCAGCACGCTTGGATTGCTGGTTATCACTGGATACCAGGTAGCAGATATGGACAACAAGGGAATGGCTCAAAATGACATTCCTTGAATATTCCAGAACTTATTTACTGCCAAAGGCAGAAGGAACACTATAAAGTTCAAGCTGGGAAAAAAAAAAATGTGGCCCAGAGGCACCACTGTTAGTATTTAACATTTTCTAACAAAAACCAAACAGAGACTTCTGAAGCAGCCATAAGAAAATCATTGCCACAGGGGAAAGATGATGAATAAAATGTGTGTGTCTATTTCTAGTCACTCCTGCTCAAGAAAGGGGATTTCGTGTGGACTGTGTGCGGGAAAAGGCTAGTGGGACGGAGGAGTGGAAAGTCGGCCTTAGAAGACAGGAGCTTGGCTTCCTTAACCTAGCAGAAGGGAAGCTGAGGAGGGTTTTTCTCTCTGTAAATTCATCAAATACATATGAATAGTCCTAGGGCAAATGCTGAACAAACAGCAAACACTGAAAAATTGAAATGGCTGCTGAAAAGAACTTCAAATATGATTAGAGGCTGGGGAACAGGCCTAATAATATCAAGTTTAAAGAGATTGCTATGGTTAGCCTTATCAAAAAGGACAGAGAGATGAGTTGCTCACAGTGTGTAAGTACCTCCCGGGAAAAATACATTTGCTACCTAAGAGCTCTCTCAAGTAGCACAGGAAGATGGTGAGCAACCACTGCCTTGAATTGGAGAAGCTCAGACAGGAAACAGAGCTCCAGTCTTCAACAGTGGGATTATCGCTTACAACAAACTATCAAAGAGAGGGATGAATGGTTCAGCTCCTAGTATTATCTAGAAGATGTAATTTTAGCCCAAAGCATTTCTTGCTCCATGCAAACGGATGCTGGTAAAATTTCACAGACTGAAAGCGGTAAGGCCTGTTGTGACTTTGACGTCTAAGAGCACATCTAATGACAAAACACAGAACACATGGCTTTGCAGGAATGAAAACCCAGGTGAAAAATCAAAGGCTTACAGGCAAACACACAGGCTTTCTCTTCCTCTTCTGAGTTCATTTGATTCTGTTTGCTTCGGCGATAGAGACTGCCCTGTTCCTGAGCTAACTCACTGCCAGTCTCTCGCTGCCCTGCTGCTTCCAGAGTCGTTCGTGCCCAGCACCTCCCTGGCAGCCCTGCGGTTCAGCCCACCCCGTGGCACTGACGACATTTTACAGCTCTAAGTCACCTTCTTTGGTCCCCTCACCACTTTGCGCTACTGGAATTTGTAATTCCTTTTCCTCCTCCTAAACCGAGCCTGTGAACGCCCTGGCTGTGTCCGCAATGGACAGACCTGCAAGCAGGCGAGCTTGAGGCTGGAGGTGGTCAGACGTGACAACCATCACAGCTCGCTGCATGTGAAGTCCTTCCAGATAGCAGGGGAGATTCCAGTGTGGACATTTCACCTCTCCTCCTGCTTTCCAGCTCCAAAGTCACTTGCTAACAGTGCTTTTTAAATTAGAAATATAAAAACCAAATATATACAAATGCATACAAAATATTTCACAGTAAAAAGAAAAAAAGATTCCACATCATTATTATAGAACTTTGGTGCAACTGATTTGTTGTTCTTTGCAAACGGATCAATTTTCAAACTGATCAGTTTGCTGTGTGACATGGAACAAGGCATATTTGCCAGACTGGTTTTCATGTGGAAAACCCCATAATTTGAAGAGAGTTTTGCTCAGAATTCATGCCCAGCTATTCCCGTGTGCTACATGGAAAAGCAAAACTGATGCTGATCTGTTATTCCCACTGAGCTCAGGATCTGAGACATCTTTGTGGGGTGATGTCTGGTTTGCACGGACCTCTGCTCATAAGCCCCGCAGGCAGAGGACGCAACCAGCTTTAAGTCGCGAAAGAGCTGAAGATCTCTAGCAAGAGTCCGGTAAATCCTCTCTGCGGCTCCATGAAAGATAGCTGCAGAAATGGATAATTTCAGTCCTTCATTATGAACCTACCTCCATGAGATCACCACATGCTCTGATTCACAATTTAATATATTTTCTGCTAATAATGAGATGAACTGAAGTAACTGCAAAGAAACTCAATTAGTATTGCAGCTAATAAAAATGATAGTTGTGATAGAAAAATGATTCATAACTGCAGAATGTGCTTCTGCATGTTTTTCATTACTTAGCCTGCACTCACTCTTGTAATCTAATATATCCCTGCACTTCTGAACCACACATGGCTTCCCACTAAGTAGCACCTAAAGTTTGTGTCCACAGAAGAGTGTTTTTTACTCCCTCTTCCCGTTGCCACTATCATCTTCTTCCACCAAAGGCAGTAGTGAAGACCCGACTCCGAGCACACACAGTTACGAGTACAGGCGTACAGTTATCTGCTCCTGCACACAACAAAGTCTGTAGAAGAGGTCACGTAACAGTCAATTTAAACTTGTCTACAGACATGGTTCCTTCAGTGCTCACCTGGCAACGGCAGTGGTGGGTTATTTAGTCATCAGACTTTGACAGTCCCGCAGATGTCAATTGTGGCACATGCAGGATTGCCAGTGTTGTTCTAGCGTTTTATTTTGCAAAATAGGCTATAACCTATCTTAATGCTAACGAGAGATGCTGAAATACCTTAACGAGGGGATTTTTCACACAAGCATTGATAGTGTTCAGTGGAGTGGAGAAGCCTGGAGAGGTTAGTGTGTAATTGCCACTTGTGTCTCTGAAAAGCTCTTTCTCTCCTGGTGTCTTTTACAAATAAAGACTTTACTCTGATAGTAATTATCTCCCACCTCTGTTGGAAGAAAAAATCATTCTGTGTTTCAAATTGCTTTTCATATTTCTATTTCAGTAATTAAAAAGCCCAATTTATTATAGAAAAGATAATAAAAGATAATTGGAAACAAACTCAGTATTTTCGAGTATATAGATGAGAAAGAAAAGGAGGTGTGTAATATCAAAAGGACAGATCCCTTTCCCCCCTGAATTTGCCAGAAATTTTGTTGCTGGCTTTATTGGAGCTATGTTAAGTCCCATTGAGTTCAGTAAGTTGAAAGCTACAGTAGGTAGTTTTGTATTTCAGAGTGGGTTTTTAGCTCCAAAAAATGTTTCCCCAATAATCATGGTAATGCTTTTACCGATACAATTTGGAGGTATGATTAAGAACAATAGCACATGCCAGCATGAGCAGATAACATTTGATTCCATAAAATCTCTACTGTGAATACATGAACTTCATTTTTTTTCCTCTATGTTGTAGAAGTATATGTACTTTTAAACTGGCAAGAAAGACAAGAGCTTGAAAGTTGATTCTGGCCTTACAGTAATGAGCTAGAACAAGCACTGAACACTAGGATGCAGCTTCTGAAATAATTTGGTTCACATTTTGCTTATGCATTTTGATTACTACAAAGTAGACCGTAAAAAAACCTGCTTGTGGTACAGTTCATCTCTAAGCCCAGTGGGCATGATTTAAAAAAAAAAAAAAAGCAAAAAAGAAGACCTATTGTCTTCCATTAATAATTTATGTTCTTTTCTTTGTAAGTGACCTACTAAATGGAAATAGAAGAATCAGCTGGAAATGTCTAAAATATAAAACTAGGTGCACAGTGTCTTTATATATCTCACTCCCAAGATTTTCAATTGCTCTAAAGGAGCAGCTCTTTCTAATTTGGGGGATACATGGCCAGGCATTGGAGAAAACAGAGACATAAGGCAACAGCTGTAGAAGCAGCATGATCTTTTCCTTAATCCTTTCTGATAAATCTCAGCCCATCTGAAGCAAGTTATGACTACAGTGTAGAAATACAAAGACATTCCTAAAAGGTACATATTTTTACTGATCACATGAATACCAGTAAAATTTAAATACTCACCAATATTATAGTTTCCATAATCAAAATTCTCATTTCAGCACAAAGTGTATATACTAACTCAAGTTTTTAAATTGCGGGAATAAAAGCCCATCTCCACACATGCATGAGAGAACATGGAGGCACAAGGGGAGGCAGGAGGGGACCCCCAGTAGCCCAGTCAGGGAAAGGGCCCCCGAGTCCGAGAGGGACACTGGAGACTCCAGAGGGTCTGAGAGCTGGATGCTGGAGGGACCAGAAGGTCTGGTGTAAGCGGCCCCTGGAGCCCCATGGATCCCCAGTAGGCAGCGTGGACCTCCTGATTCCTTTGGAATGACCCTGGGAACAGGGAGCGGTGGCAGCCTCGCCCCTACCAGGCTACAGGATACAGCAACTCCTAATGAACTGCCTCCGTTTCTGGCAGTTTCACAAATGAAACCATCCAAGGAGAGGAAATACAACAGCAGCGCAATCACGGTCTCATAAAAGTGGTAAGCACATGCTAAAGCCCTTTCTGTAGCGGACAGTACTCAGTAGAGGAAAGAGCCACTTTGTGATGCCAGGGGTGAAGCACCACAGCCCCTGTAGGGAGGGCTGCCAAGCCTGAGCCCCCTTCCTTTGGACAAGAAGGGATAGGGTGATGTTCCTCACCAGCCCATGGCAGCATTGCCTGTGTGCAGGGGAAGGACCATTGCCTTGTCCACTCCTGGGTTTCCAGAGAAGACAGCAGGGAGCGGCTGGAGATAGCACAGTGTTCAAAGATGCTGCAAACCCCAAAGCCTTGCTCCTTCCAGAGGATCCCTATTTTCAAGTCCTGCTGCACCCTGAACTGAGGGATGACAGTGGCTGTAAGGTAAGAAGGAATTAGTCACACAGGCTGGCTGGTCTACTTTTACATCTTTACTTCAGCTAAGTTTTGTTTTCAAAGAAACTTGGCAAAATATTCCCTAAACTGCTCTCTGTTGTGAACAACTGAGTTCCCATTTTTGTTGCTGAAATTGGTAACTGTGCCCGGGGAGGGATGTCACGCAGGGGCTCCTGTGCCCACACCCCACGCGTTGCCGTGGCTGTGACCATGGGTGTCCCACGAGGCCGGCAGTTCTGCTGCAAGCCCTGGCAGCAACCTGGGGATGAGGGCAAGGGAAAGCCCCCAGGAACAGATGGGGTGCCCAAAACTAGTTCCGGTGAGGCTGAGCTGCCACCTGAAGCTGCAGAGGAAGGCTTTCACGAGGAGAGTGCAGGGGAACGGAGCAGGGAAGCAGTTTCTTCCCAGGCTGTGCTGTGCTTCTCTGGCATCTCTCCCCTTGCTTTACAGTTAAAGTAGGCACTGCTCTTTTCAGCATCTGGCTTTATGCAAACAGGTATTTTTACTGAGATTGGAGGCAGCACTTATTTGCAGAATAATCATTTTAGGCTGCGTTTGAAGTGTTCCCCTTCTCTCCTTACAATGATGTTCTCTGTTTAGTTTTGCTTGAAGCATTTCTTAACAAGCTTCTTCAGCTTGCCTTGCAATCTCGGCAGCCGTGCGGGCAGGCTGGGCCACTGCTGCTGTTGGATTGAACATCCACAGCTCTTTCCAAAAGATTGTTGCAGGCCCTGGACCCACAAACTTCTCAGCATCTCTTCAGCTTACGCTTGTGAGCCTTACTGAAGCCGCGTGCATTTGGAGCACATCCAAAATGTCCACTTTCAGGCCCTTATCGCTCCTAACTCAGCTGTGAGCTCTGTGCCCAAGCTCTCAATATAATTTTAAGACACTTTTAAAGAAGCTCACAGCCACAGCCACTCTTTCTGCTGCTTGGGACCGGACCCTGGAGGGAGCCAACACAGACTCTCGCAACACTGATGTCGCTCCTTATTTTCCTGGAGTCAGATGCTCAAGTTGGATGTCAGACTTTCTGATGGACAAAACGACCAGGTGCTTGGGACGTTTGACTAGTGGAAACTTTGGTAACTTCAGCAAATCCAGGGTCAGGGGCACCTGTGTGTGGGCGTAGGGGTTACTTTAACTTGGATGTTTCCAGTGGTTAGTAATCCAGTCTCTTAGTCTATCCGTATGTTAATTATTTAAATCTGCACTACATGCTTCACCTTTCGTTCCTTTTAGAAAGTTATAAAGGTTTAAAAATAATGCTAGCCAAAACCTGCTCTTAAGCAATCAGTTTCCAGAATATCATCTTTATTTAAATGTACTTCAGTTGCTTTGGTGTTTTGGAAGTGCTGTAAAACTGGGCACATATTTCTGAAGGTTAGATTTAGCTTTTGGTACTTAGTCTTTGCAAGGTAGTGGATTATTTAAAAGATAAAGGGAATAAGTGGTTTTAGAATTTGTGTGGTTCTCTTTTTTATTTTACATTTTTCTGTAAGGGAACATACTTTAGAAAGCCTAAATTAATGTCTTGACCCAGAGTAAAAATATAAAGTCCTCATGAAATTTGCAGAAATAGTCCAGGTAGCAAATGCAATTAGATAAGATAAATGTGCAAGAAAGCCTGGTTTAGGGATAGCTTACTGAAACTCAATCACTTCTTGTCAAGTTGCATGTCAAAAAGTTGATTTTCAAGGGACCCTAATCATCTGCTTTTGTAAACAGAAAATGAGACAGCTTTGTAGGAGATACGCAATTATTTTTATTTCCTCATAAAATTCTCTTAACCATTTAGTATATGTGGCAATATCACTTTTGAGTTTGTTCAGATAGTCACATTAGTAAATTTGATCCCCGCACTGTACTTTTCTATGTCCTTTTAATATCCTCTCTCCTTCCAGTTTTCAATTTATTCCAATTTCTCTGGTATGCTTTTCATAACTATAATATATTCCAATATCAGGTTTTATAATTACTTGGACTCTATTCATTTCCAAAGTTATATTTCAGGCTGTATTTCCTCCTGTGTTACAAGGAACAGACCATTGTACTGAAAAGCAATCTAGGTTATATGTGAAAATTATTGCAACAGTAGTGTAGGAAATCTGCTTTAATTTGGGGAGTATCTGGGTTGGTGGTTGAATAGCACGGGGGAATTATTCAACGGAAGACAGGTAAGGTGGCTTCATACATCTATAGACAGCTACTTTTTAACGTGCTGATGGGCGGATGGGTATTTCTGCCGGTATTATCTTTGGCTTTACTGAAATTACATGACAGCACTTCAGGTCACAGAATCTCCAGGCGCTGGTGTTGTTACAAAAAATGTTGTGCCTCAGATCAGCCCTGGAGAGCTCGATGCCGCATGGACGTGGTTCTGCGCCGAGCAGCACCTCTGGGTGCCGGAGGAAAACATGAGGCTTAGCTCTGCGACTGAGCTAATGAACCCTGGTCCACCTGAGAACTTAATTTCATACTTAAATTTCAATATGCAAACAGGTGCTTACAGCTGGAGCGGACTGCACGTGTGCTGAACAGCAAGTAGATGTTTAAGTGCTCCGATGCAGCATTATGCTTGGTATCCTGCAAAGCTGAGCTCCAAATGGCTCGTAACGACGGTACAAAAATAAGTTATGGGTCAGAAAGATGCTGAATCTTCAGCTGGGTTAATAAATACCTTGCAAATGTGAGCAATAATCACAACATAGGCATTTTTTTCAAGGGGAAAACTGTAAACTGTTTCCAAAGATTAGTGGAGGGTGAATGTAGCTACTTGCAGGATCGCTCGTTTCGGCAGAGCGAAAAATGATGACATTTATGAATTGGAACAGCAGACATGAAACAAATTTCAGTGTACTAATATTCAGAAGGCAAAATGTGTAGTTTGTCCAAAAACGTGAAGGACTGCAGCAACTGTAATGTTTGTAACATTGGAACCTGTTTGAAATGAGCGCTGAGGAAAAGAGAGGTGAGAAAAATAAAACATACTTCTTCAGGGATCATACCGAGGGAAAGGGAGATTGAAAATGCAGTGGGAGTTGACAAAAGATACCAGTGCTGATAAAAGAGTTCCTAAGAAAAGGCACAGAAGTAGAGATTTTTGAATCAAAAAAAGGCATATACTTTGGAAAAATGGGGTTTAACAACGACTTTTGTAGAAGGAATGAAATAAGAAGTAGTACAACAAGCAGTGGAAGTGGATCAAAAGAAGAAGTGATCTTTTTTCCCCTAAACAGAACAGTTATATTCATTGAGATCATAAACCAAACAGCGTACAGAGGAGGGACCGCAGGCAGGAGGGGAGGGGTGGCACAAGCTGGGCCAGAGGGAAGGGAGTGCTGAGAGCAGAGTCCTGAGTGCCGCCTGTCACCACAATGGCATCAAAAGGGAAAGGAAGAAAAAAAAAAAGGGAATGAAGGAAAATTGCAAATTTTTCTCAGTTGCCATTCTGAAAAGAACAAAGTTTTGGTGGGAAATAGGTCACGAAAGATGTGAAGAGGCGAAGAAAGAAGGCAGGACCTTTGTTTGCAAGTGCAGCATAGGAGTGGGGTTGTTCAGACAGAAACACTGTGATCAGAGAGGAGATTTCTGAGGCTGGAATGGGCAGTCTGCTGCTTTTCAAAGTCCCATTGTGTCTAAGATCAAAGGATGGCCAGAGCATTGTAGTATCATAGCTTACAGATAAAAGTCAGACAGGTTTTGAGACAGGCATTTTCATTATTAAATGGAGGATTAACTGCTGTATTAACATTTACAGTGATTAACATGCTTAGGAGCGGATGAAGATGATGTGTAATTGTTTGTTTGCTTGTTTTATACTGTTTTCCATCCTTGGGGAATCTGAGTGCTTTCCATGTAAAACTGATAGCTGAAAACTGAAATCCGATGGGCGCTAGAGGGTAGCCAGCATTCCTGTCACAAAACCCTGCTAGTTGGGTGTACACTGAGAAATTTTATTCAGTGCCATCCATACGGCCTCTGCACCCATCTGACTTTGGGGACCGGAGCCTGATTGATTCCCCTCCCGGCCCCTGAGATGCTCAGCCCCAGCTGCACGACGCTCTTACTGTGCGGTCCAGGGCAGAGCCTGCCCCTTCCTTGCCCTGTGGCTGGCCCAGGAGGGGACACCCAGCAGAAGTGTCACCCCTCTGACACCCAGATGGGCTGGCAGCCACCTCTCCTGCTGCCCAAGCTCCCGAAACACGAGGTGGCTACGCATCCATCCACAACTGTGGACCAGGCTCTACAAGCACTGACTGCATCCTGCAGCCAGGTACTCCTCAGACACAGCAATGCCCATGCTCCGATATTGCCAGGCTCCAGGTGGCCTCCCATTTATTGTGCCTGGCCCCTTTGCCACCACTGGGCTGCGGCTGGCCTGAGCTGCTCTACTGGGAGGTGCTGGGATCCCTAGGGCTCCCCACTGACTGTGGGGATACTGAAACATCCAACTCAGGATGGATCCAGGAGGTGGATCAGGCTGCAGAGCTTAGACTAGATGCCTAGAAAGTCTGTCTGACTGTGGCTTTCCTGCAATAAGTAAGAGTTGTCCTGACTACAAAAAAATAGAACTCTTGCTCATCCCTTCGGTTCTATGACAAACACCCTCCCTGCAACCGAGGTGCTGTGCACAGAAACAATTTGCATGGGGTTTGGTCAGTAAGCTTGTTTATGAATTTATAATTAGAGTTACACTGATTAAAAATAGGAGAAAATTTAATTACAAAGTCCTGTGGGTCCACGAAGTCAACGTTTCCTACCTCTTAATCTAATAGTTGACTAATGATCATCAGCTGAGTCTAAATACTTTCCCTAAGTTCACAGCAGAGTAAATGTACAAACAAGTCTCTCAGATGAATTTTAGGCATTTCAGATATGTCTGTGTGGCATTAATTTATAATTCTGTCCTGTGCAATATTTCACTTAAACATTAGCAATTCCATCCAGTAAGTTTTTCTTTCTGACCCAAAAGGATTATTACTGAATCATCTTCTCTAGAAAGAAAACAATCATTAATCTGCTGAAAGTGAATCTATGAGAGTAAACAAAATCATTAACAAGTTATATGGAATCAGAATATCTTTATCATCCGAGTAGTGCCACATCTAGGCCAGGAATACAGATTTTGGCTCTCCATTGTACAGGAAAACAGAGAATAATTTCATAAAAGTTACTTGGTAAAGGCTTTGATTTTTCTCAGATGATGATCTGATTTCATTACCTTTACATACCAGTATATACTGAGCTTAATTTTCATGTGAGAAAATCACAGTCAGTGGCAGGAACATTTCTATTTGGCTGCAACTTCAAAGAGAGAATGAAAAATTTAGAAGGTAAGATCAATAGTTGGAAAATGAAATTCATCTTAACAAGGAAACTTAAGGCTCAGAGCCATGCAAAACAGCCGGAGAAGCTGTGGCTTTCAAAATCATACTGGATGAGAAATGATAAAGCTCAACTGAATGAAGTAGCTGTTCAAGTTAAAGCAAAGAAATGCAGCAGGAAAAAACTCACCCTTCTTCCCCCCACCCCCACCCCCTTCCCAAACAACCGGGCGATAAAAACCAGGCACAGTGGCTCAGTTGCCCTTCCATCCCCAAATGTCCGGGCCAGGTGTATCTGCAGAGCACACACCTTCCCATCCTACTGCACCGGTTACCCAGAAGACCTTTTAGGAGCGCTGAGATGTGCCTTGGGAGCTGGCTCCACAAAGGGCAAAGGGCTCTGAACAGGAGTTTTCTGTTTGCCAGGTATGTGCATCACCCAGTGGGGGTATTGGAGGAAAGAGGGGAGGCAGTTTCGGGTCCCCAGTCCAGGCAGAGACATAACCAGGAATGAGTTCAGCTGAGGGCCACCATGTCTGTGGGAAACTGGAGTACTTTCTCTGCGAGGAGAGGCAGAGGGAACGAGGGACATCCTGCTTGGGGCAGGGACAGCTTCTGGCGGGCTGAACAGCTGCCCCAGGTGCCTACAGGGAGGCATCGAGGAGGTGGAGCCAGGCCCTGCACAGTGGGGCATGGAAGGAGGATGAGAGACAACAGGCATAAGTTGAAACAAGAGAGGTTCAGATGGGATATAAGGAAGCCTTTTTCCCCATGAGGAGAGTGAAGCAGTGGGGTAGGTTGCCCAGAAAGTTTGTGCAGTCTTCATCCTTCTAGGCTTTCAAGACTCAACTGGATAAATCTCTGAGTAACCTGGTCTGACCTAAGAGCTGACCATGCTTTGAGCAGGAGGTTGGTCTAGAGACATCCTGAGGTTCCTTCTCACCTGAATTTATCCTATTAAATACAAACAAACACACAAACAAAAACTCCATAGGTGAAACGAATGTCTCTATATCAAGACCAATGTCAGTACTTAACCCTAAGAAAAGTTTTCAGGCACTGGAGCCCCCTTTGGCAGTTGCACCTCCGTGTATGAAAGATTGCAGACAGAAGTTTCACTTCGGCATCTCCTTTTTGCCCGCTAGCTGACCTGTCCCACCAGTCCCAGTGCCGCTGCAGCAGTTCCAGTCTGAGATGCCCATTTCCTCCTGTGTGCGAAGAGGGACTCCACGTTTGGGGCATAAAATGCGGCAGTACTGAACGAGAGAATACCCAAATCCATTCAGGACTCCAGTCTGGAGTGCGTAAGAAACCAGCTAATAAATAAGCTAATAGCTACTAATTAATTTCCCTACATTGAAACTACTTTGTAGGCTTTTCTGTTACTTTGGAAGCTGCATTGCACCCACCCGTTCCCCACAAACTGCTGTCGTGTGTGACTGATTTCTAATCCTGCAAATTAAATGAGCTTAGTTCCTTTATAGTGGCAGATTCCACATGTTAAAAACGGGAGTTCCCGGAGGGAGCCGTAATGGCAGGCTCCAGATGGGGCAGTGACAAAGTATCAAACAATAATCCCACTCATGGGTTTGAAGATCAAATCCTATATCCCTCTGAAGGACGTAAGTACAATTTGATGCCTGAATCCCAAAGCATTTTGCTCAGCTGCTGCATAACTGTAGGAACATGAAACTTCGCCTCTGTGCATGCTCACAGATGCCTTATATTTGACAATATCGAGCATTTTGGCATCTGTGTTACACCTGAGTGCTTTCAGGTTTCACAAAGTGGCTGCTGTACCATCTGTCTCAGCGTGGATGTTTGGTGCATTAGACATGCTCTCAGCCTAGTGCCTGGATCGGAAATCAGGATCCTCACTTGAAAGAGGGGAAAGGAAAATCCTGAGTTTCAGTCCTTTTCTGAGGGCTGCTGATATATTATGCAGCTTCTGCGTAAAATGCTAACTGGGTTGTAAAATGCTTACAGTGGGATCTGAAATGCAGGACGTCCCCTCCCTGACGCATTCCCTTGCAGTGAAGGTAGCAATCCAGGTTCACTGCTGTGAGCTTTCTTTGTGCCTTGGTTAGTTTTGCAACCGTGGCTGCACCATGACCCGTCTTCAACAAGGGCGACAGACTGTCCTCAGCCCGGCCAGCAGTTCAGTCCCCTCTGGGGAGGCAGTTCTGCAATTGCAGTGTTTCAAAATACGCAGAGATGAAGGGAATGAAACGGCCTGCGTCCTAGGTGAGTTAAACACTGAGCAACTGCATGAAAGAACTGGGTGAAGCCTGCTGCTTTCAGGGAAGAAAGATTTACCCCTGGGCAGTGAGTATCTCAGGCAGGCTCCTGTGAGACTGAGCACCTTGTCTCCTTGTGATCTGGGCTGAGGTGTTTGTAATTCAGAAGCAGCATAGAGCTCATTCCTCAGGAGTACTTCCCTTCACTTCAGGGTAGGCATAGATTACATGCAGTGTTTGATCAGGTTTTATTTTAAATTGAGCCTCGGTGTCTCTGATGTTCTATAAAGGGCCAAGCACACTGACGATGCTGTCTGAAGGACAGCCCTTATGCAAACACAAGTGTGCTGCCCGCAGCCAGATCCCTTAATGGCTTTCCACAGCTATTTTATTTTCCTGACTTTTACCTCTCAAGCACTTTAAAGTGATCTTTCCCTTATCCCACGTCTTTCTCCTACTCAGTCAATCAAGATGGGATGGACAAAAGGATGCTCACTCCTTTACACCTCTGCTGAGCTGGCTGCGCCTGTTCCTCATTACCATTGTCTACTTCTACTGAGGGAAGCATTGGGGGATTTCATCAGTTTAATGTCTATTGAGGGCTAATTTACAAAATATAGTGCAGTTGCCTTAAAGAAGGTAAAAGATGAAAACAAGAGAATACTTGCAATTTGGAACAAAGACAGCTTTTTAATTGACTCTTTATAGTGCTTAAACCACTGGGATGTGTTTCCAGGCAACAAGTTGCCTAACTATATGTGACCAGCAAGGACATCTGCCCTCTTTAACTGTGCTTAAAAGGATCCAGAATGCCTGCAGTCATCTTCAAAAGGCCTGGAAGGGTGATAACCTCCTCCTTTACGTGTTTAGTTAGAAGATTTGCTGGCACTAACTGTCCTAGTCCATCTAACTGGATCGCTGACCTGACATAATGAAATCATCATGCAGGTTTTCTGTTTCACTGAACATTTTTTCCCCTTCCCTCCTAGAGAAACAAAGGCCTTTCTCCTTAGGTAATGCCCACTCCAAAACAGGCATGTCACCACCTATCAGCTCTTGATGAATATTTCCTCCCACTCCTATTTCATCTTGTAGAAGAATGAGATGCTTCTTTCTGAGCTCATCTCCATTAAAAAGTAATATAAAATAGAACATTTGTCAAAACGGTAATCAGAAATCCTGCTTTGCCTCCTTAGATATACAATTCCTTAGCAGAGCTGTTGCTCTGATGTGCTGGGATGGGAGACAAAGTGATGAATATTGCCCACAGAGCATTCACGTGATACCATTTCTGAGCAGATTGTGATTCAGGATGTAGAATTGCTTTCCCTGTGAAGCATAGGATGCAACGTAGGCCATGCACACACTGCACACAGCTCTTAGATTGCACCAAAGCTGTATTATAATTTCGCAGTTACTCTTGCAGGAGAGCAGAAAAGAAGTTCCTAGGACAGAGTCAACATGACTCTAACACCAAACAACTGATATTTTGCTTGGACAGCTCTAAAGCGACGAGGCTTGTTTTCAGTGTACAAAGGAAAACTCTGGAGGATGTATATTACAGTTGCTCTGTAGTTTTGGGAGTATCCATAAATGATTTAAGAAATGCCTGAGGCATACATTTACAAGGTTAGGGCTATGTCCAGCCTGCTTCTCTCAGTGTTTGAAGATTTCTTGGGGATGAAGGGAAGGAGGAGGGTGCTGAGTGTTTCTTGGCGAGAACAGCGTAATTGCATGCCGTAACGCCATCAGCTGTCACTGGTGCTCAAAGCAGCAGCCCTGCAGTACACCCTTCCCCAGCAGCTTCTACCTGACCCTGTCAGTTCATTGCCTTCCCCCGTGTGCTTAAATCTCTCATGCAATAGTGCAGCGAGCCTTCTGCGCCCTCTCCCACTCCCGGTTCAGGTTTAGCTTGTCTCAGCTCCCTGTCCCAGTCAGCTGCACGTAGCTTTGTGCTGGGGTGCAGAAGCACAGCAGCAGGCAGGAGAAGTGGAGGAAGCCAGCAGGATGTTTTTCTTGGTGGCAATGCTGGCAAATGCCAGCTTAAAGCACTTGTGAACTTGTGGCCTGAAATGGGTCATTAAGAATAATGTACCTTTGAATGCCAGCAATACAGCACATTTTTATGGCAGAAGGACAAGTCATGAACAAAGTTTTCCTCTATGTTTAAAGATGGTATCTTACCTAATTAAAAAGTAAGACACTTGCTGCAGCTTCTTGATAGATTCTTAGCTCTTAATAGAGTAACACAATTTATCATAGCCTCTTGATTCCATTCCCCAGCTGTACAGGACTTGGGTTCAAAGTACGGTGTTTCTCTGGAAATTCAGACTGCAGTAAAGGATTTAGACTAGCCTTCAGCCAGCCAACTCTGGCTGCGTCAACCCAAACTCCATTTGAAGAAACACATTTCTTTAATTTTACCTTGAAATCATGTCACAGGTTGGATACAGCTTTCCAGAGAGAAAGATTATTATTATAAATAGATAACCATGGCTACAGGCTGCACCATTTGTTACTTCAATCTCTGTTAGGTCCATAATAATGTTTGTGCTCAGAAAATCCTCAAGAGCATGAGAGTGCATTTGTATGGCCTGTTAGGCACAAAATTGCCTGTTTTATTGGTGCAATACAGGTGCACCTTTTAAAATTTTTACTCCCTGTGTTTATAACTGCTCAACTAAAAAAAATCACAAAGCAGACATGGCACTGCCTAGTAATATGAAGACAGTGGCTGCTAATGCAATGTCCCCGTAATTTAATATGCCACTTTTCTTAACATACTGATCTGCTGCATTTCTTCAGCCTACTTATCAGAATTCTTTCCTAAACAAGATCCGCACCAAAACAGAGGTGGAGACATCCAAGCAATGGAATTACATGAGGACCTAATGAAATAAATAGCAGCTTTTCTTCCTTAAACACTTTTATTACTGAACACATTGAACTCTACTACAAGGATATAGGTTAAGAAGTGTCCACACTGTGTTTCAACACACAAAACAACCTCTAGTTGTTTCACCTCCACGGTTGGCTAAATCACACCATGATATGTCAGCATCCTATGTTTTTGCTTGCCTCAGTACCTGTTATCAGCTTAACTGTAGGTATCACTGTTGTGATCATGAGTACACGTGTTGACTTGCTCACAAGTGCATGTTGTGGTTTAACCCCAGCTGGCAGGTCAGCCCCATGCAGCTGCTTGCTCACTTCCTCCACAGTGGGATGGAGTACAGAATCCAAAAAGTGGAAGTGAAAAAACTGGTGGGTTGAGATAAAGACACTTTAACAGGTAAAGCAAAAGCTGTGCACACAAGCAAAGCAAGACAAGGAATTCATTCCCCACTTCCCATGGCCAGGCAGGTGTTCAGCCATCTCCAGGAAAGCAGGGCTCCATCACACATAACGGTGACTTGGGAGGACAAATGCCATCACTCCAAATGTCCCCCCCTTCCCTCTTCTTCCCCCAGCTGTATCTGCTGAGCATGACATCGTATGGTATGGAATACCCCTTTGGTCATCTGGGGTCAGCTGTCCCGGCTGTGTCCCCTCCCAACTCCTTGTGCACCCCCAGCCTCCTCGCTGGTGGGGTGGTGTGAGAGGCAGAAGAGGCCTTGGCTCTGTGTCAGCACTGCTCAGCAGTAACGAAACCGTCCCTGTGTTATCAGCGCCGTTTTCAGCACAAATCCAAACCACAGCCCCACACTAGCTACTGCGAAGAAAATTAACTCTATGCCAGCCAAAACCAGCATAGTGCATTACTTTGTTGTGCTCCTGCAAATGAAGTTTATGTTTCATAGTTCAGTCTATAATAATACAATGACATCATGTACCCTTTGCGTTTGGCTGGAGAGGTATTCTCACAGACAAACTCCCAGCCTCAGGGTTAGATGTCTTCCAGTGCAACAGGTCCATAAGCCAGAACATGCACACTGGTGGTAGCTCACATTTAGAGGGGTTAGGAATTTCCCTTTTTTTCTTTTTCTCTCTCTTTGTGCTGAAGGGAATGGAATCCCCAGATAACTTACAGCTCAGAGCAAAGCTCAGTGGTCTTCTTATGCAGGAGCCTGAAGAAAGCAGTAGGTCTTCCTTTGGATTTTCAGAATGGGAAGGACACGAGGCCTCAATAAGCTCATGACAGATAGTTCCCTCCCTGCTTTCGCTGCTGCCAGGGTCATGTACCTGCAGGAGTCATCACTTCCAGCTGGCAGAAACAACATAGCTGCAGCCACTCCACCTCTGGTGCTCCCTTCCCCTTCTTAAAATTTAATCCTAGTCTCGGAGGCACTTCATTTTCTCATGCATTCCTGCTGAAATCAGTGGGACTACTCATCTGAATAAATTGTGGAAAATTAGGCTGTTATTCTTTAGAGAAAACATAGATAAAAGCAATGCTGCAAAGCAGCTCTGCAGTAGCCGAGTTAAGACCGAGTGCAGACAACCTAGCTAGGGGATAGATCCCAGTTCCATTCAAGGGTGAAGTCTGCTGATTCATCTGAAAACCTCCCTGGAGGTTTCCAGGTTTCTGGTGGCAGTGTGCTACAAAAGCTTATCGCTGTGTTTTGGAGTGAATTCAGAACTGTGACTCTAACCAAAGAGTAGTGGCCGCTTGATGTTTCTCACGTTGCTACTGTGGGGTGCAAACTTACATAATAACTATAGCTGCCTAAACTATTGGGTTTACTAAGCCACTGATATTCTCCTTTCCTTTTTTTTTATTTGTTTAATCTTTTCTATTTTGCATACCTACACTAGTACTAATATGTATTAGACTACACCTAAAAGCTAGGACATCTTTGTACTTTGTTAATGGAAAAGCTTTTGCAGCAGTCTCAAATGAGACGAGCTGAACAAATTCTTAAGGGACATGCAAGGGTAGTTTCTTATCTGGATATGTACAACTTCCAGAATTAGAGAAGGATTTACTGTCATACACTGACTACATATCAGAAACTCGGGACAGAAGAAGAAATGAAAAGGCCATTCCACAATATCACCTAAAAAGTCTGTGCTGAACTGAAAGTGTCCTCGCTCGGATAGCAGTGGCCAGAATCTGCCAGAAAGAAGAGAAGCCGCTATCTGCCTCTTTTCTTAAAGCAACTACTGCAAAAAATACCAGATTTCATTGAATATTGAACACTATTTCTTATTAGAGCAGATTAGAACAGTAAGTAATTTTTTTTTTTTTTTTTCAAGTGAGAAACTCAAAAAATAGGAGACTGCAAACTTTCTACCTCCTGTACTGAGCCGGGCAGGTTTTTCTCTCCAGCCCTATTCTCAGTCTACCAAATTTCAGTTGCTTTCTGGTTTGGATCAACTTCCACCATCCCACCAGGTACCTCGGAAAATTCTCTTTTCTTTAGCTCTGGGCTGACTAAATGTTTGTTTCCTGCTCCCCTCTGCCCGTTTCTCTGCCTTAGCAGCTCCCTGCCTGCCAAGTCTGTCCCTTCCCAGCTGCCCAGCTCTGCTTTCCTGCACCTTTTTCCCGCTGAGCAAGTTCACTTGCTGTCAGAAAAGGAGCAACTGCCCCGTCTGTAAAATATTCCTCTTTTGCCAAAGCCCAGTGGTCGAGGCAAGACAAACAAGCAGTCTTCCTACCTGCTGTCCAGCCACTGATTTTTCAAAGGAACATAAAAATCACTAACTGCAAACCAGAAAATTAAACAGATGCTATTCATCACAGTCCCACCCCAGCACCTGGACAGCAAAACCATCTCTTTCCCCCTCAGCTCTTCTCTCTCTTCTACATCATGTTCCTGTACACCCATCTCTCACTGTCAGCCCAAATTCTTTTACGTTTTCTGTAATTTATGTCAAAAGTATTTAATTTTTATTGAACTTTTCCCCTCTTGTTCCAAAGACTTGATGTTCCTTAGATCATCTTATTTTTTTCTTCTGCTCACTTGTAAATCGCTTTTCATTCAAGAAGACTTTCTTTTCTTTGCTTACCTGAAACCTGATATGCTGTTTCTGATTATTTTTCTCCATTCTGAGTCTACTCATCCCAGTCTTTCTTTTCCTGATGAACCCTGCGCCCTTGGCTTGAGCACAGTTTTGAACACTAATTGAGGTGTATCCAGACCAGATCCATGCAGGGAGCACACCCTGTAGGTGGGCTGACATCAATGTTGATTTATTTTCATTTATGCCAGCTCGGAATTTGGTTCCTTTTTTTTTCTCTTTCATTTAAATTTGGCCTTTTTTTTAAAAAAAAAGAAAAAAAAAAAATCTTATGCCTTACTACTCATGGCTCAGAGTTGTACCAGGTAGCAATGCCTACTTCTCCCCTCTTTTTTCTGTTGCTGACAAACAACTGACTGCTGCGCCTTTCCGGGAGTGGAGCTGTCTATTTCTGCTTGCGTTCCCACTATCCACACTAATGTCCATTCTCAAACTCCTTATTTACTTTTTCCCTTTATACCCTAGAAGTTTTATCTGATCTGTCAAGCTTCTTTTATAATTGTGCTCATATTCTTGACCTTGTCATATGTTATTTTCTTTATAAGAACATGGGAATTGCCAAATAAGAAAACAAACAATGATTCATCAAGCATACTAGCTTGTCAAAGAGGGCAGAAAAAGCTCACAGAATACCTAGACAGGAATACAGTATTATATAAGGGGATATAAATCCTCCTTGGCTTCCAGCATTGATCAGTTTGAGCCCTCAGGCTTTAGTTTATATAGTTTATAGTTCTTATTTCAGCTAGTATAAACCACCTACGGTCTTTTTGTGCAGGTGTATTTAATGTTGGTTAAATTTTACCAACATTTTGGCTAAAAAAAATTTGTGTAGGTTATTTGCGTATTATATGAGAGGCCTTTTTCAATGCTGAGAAAGCGTCTGGTACAAAAAACCTCCCTGGTTTACATAAATATAAGCAAAACAACAAAAAAAAAGTATTTTATTTTATGCATCTTCTCTGAACCAGGATCCTTCCTCTCTCTGTTTTCACATTTATATTTGACTGTCATATATTTTTCTTAAGAATGCTAAGTAATTTGAGGATCTCATCACCCCGTCTGGATTTGTGGTCCAAGATATAAGAAGAACAAGAGCAGCTTTTCAGACGGATAGGAAAGTTATTTCTGTAGATCTATGGCAGGAAAACACAGAGGACAGGGTTGCAGGGTCAGTTCTAGTAAAGCTTGATGGAAAGGCAGGGACTGAGACAGTCACTTTGTAAAGATAGCCTTAAGAAGACAGCATTAGATAGAAAGTTTTAGACAGCTTTTAGTTAGACAATAGTTTTGTGTCCTTAAAATTCCTGCCTTTGGGATGAGAGAATCACCAAGATGCCATTTGCTAAGGAAATTTTCTTAAATAAGTAACATAAATAGATACAGCACCACTTCCAAACATACTTCTCTCACATTTTTTAGGTCTTCTGTAGTTTTTACAGCTTTTTCTTTTGCCCAGTCATAAAAAAATGCTTGAGAATGGGATATGTAGGTGCCTTTTTAGGGGTAAAACATGAAGAGTTTTTTTCAAGCAGAGGAGCAAAACTCCAGCAGGGCATCAGACGTATGGCCGTGCCGTCCCTCTTACAAGGTGGCTGTTCCTGTTTGGAGCCAGCGCTCTGGTACCACCATCCCGACCACTTTGAAACTTCACTCACGACTTGGAACTGAGCAACATCGGTGTCAGCCGTCGAGGGGAGGTTCCCCTGTGCCAGAGCCTCCAGGCAGCAGACCCATCAGCTTCCCTTAAATCAGCTGAGTCATTAAACTCTCATCAGTTGTAAGATCAAAATACAAAATCTCTGAGTAATGTTGTACTGCACACAGTATTACACTGTAGGGGAATAAAAATAGCTGAGATGAAATTCATTCATCAGAAATTAGTTTTTTTCCTCTTTAGCTTGTAGGGGAGGTAGATATCTCTTATTTTATCACCACCCGCTAGTACTAAGACTCAAAGGATGTAATCGGCTTGTCATATAAATGAACTTTGTCAGAGCTAGTGAAATTTTTCAGTCATCTCAGTTCCCTCTGGTATGTTCAGCCCAAATAGGTGATGCATGTAGTGTTTGCTCTGTTTAGTAGCACAGGATGCTCTGCGGCCTTCCTTTAAACCTCCAGAATTATTTTCCCTCTTTTCCACTGAAAAGAGTGCCCAGAGCTGCCTCTTTCTACAATTTATTTATATGAACTTTGACAACTTTCATGTACAAAAGATGGTGCTTAAACATTACCCATGTTTTTCCCTTGTTTCCTACCAATCACAGCCCCGGAGGAGGTTTGAGTAATTCAGTTTCACTGATTGCAAATGAGCAGGAACTTCAGATGCCATGTGTTGTTTTCTAACACAACCTTGTTAATCAGAGAGGCACCCGGAGAGACCAGCTGCATGCAGCTGAACCTCGGCCATCTAGTTAGTGCCTTCCAGCTTGCCTGGGTTGCTTCTTGGGCCCTGCTCTCTCCCAGCAGCAATCCAGCACGGGCAAAATTTGCTCTCCAGCGTTAGTGAGGAGGAGGGTGCCGATGTGCATGTACGCGCTCCAACTTCCCAGACCAGAAGAGAAAACTCCGTGTTTGAGGCATGTTTTCTGTATCTGTCTGAAAAAGCATTTGGTCATCATTTGGTATCATTACAGTCTTGATGCATAGGTATTTAAAAATGAAAGGAGAGCTGGATCTTTAGAGGAACAATAACACGTTTGGTCTGAATGATAGTTCCTACGGACTTTTAATGGTTATGAGGCTGAAGAAACCATTTGTTCTTGAATACTTAGCAGCTGATTCAACACAGGCTGATTAGATAAAGAAAAGAGAGTGGAAGGATAATAAATAAAAGAGTGCTGTGATGAGGGTTCTAAGGAAATGAAAAACACTTTATTGATAATCAATCTATGGTAGATTTTGATAATGAACTCCTGTATAATAAGCAGCCCATGTGCTCACCCTGCCACTGGAATTCTAATGAGGAAGATAATAGATCCAAATTAGAAGTTTGCCAGTGAGTCTGTTATTAAAACAATTAAACATTTTTAATGCAAGCAAACAGCAGTTTCAGTCTGTATTTTTCCATTAGGTTATATGCTATCTTCCTTTTGTTTCCTTACTAATAAATGGGCTAAGTTATCCTTTGGATGTATAATTTTTCAGAGTTTTGTGATTACTTTCTCTTGAACCAAGTGAGACTATTGTGGATGAAATAACTGGGTTAAACATCAACATAAGATTATGTAATTATGTTGTATTGGGCAGGTAGAAATAAATTTTCATGTCAAACCACAGAAATACGGATATGAAAGTCTTTCTGCCCTTGCAGGTTGTAAGCTCTATTGACCTATGTTCTACTGCAAGGCAGTGGGAGCATACAGGACACAGTAGTTAAAAAATATAAGTCTATCCATCTGGGGGTTAATCAGATTTCTTCTTGCATCCAGAGAGCTATGATCAATCCCTTGCTGTGCTCTGCTGGAGTGAGTGCTGACCAGAGCCATTCCCACACTTGAGTGGCAGTGTTTTCCTAGCTCAGACCCACTTTCTGATGATGCCCCTATGCTTAAGCACTTGTTAAAATTCTGCCTCAGTGGCTATAATATCCTCTATCAACTGCTTCTCACCAGCCTGTTGAGACTCTGCCTCTACACCTTATTTAGCTACTGTTTAGCTCATCTCTTGTTACTCTCATTTTCTTTTTCCAATGAACTTACTGCATGATTGATTCTTGCTAATTCTGCCAGCCAGGCACTAACTGTTTGTTTCCAAACAGGCTTGTCACAACGCTTCAGCAATTTGCGCTGTACTCTTCCTCTCCTCTCGTTCCCACTGCAGCCATCACTGAAACCAGGGCCAAGTGGTTGCCTGAAAGCTGAAATGGGTCACTGTGGCTCCATGCACCATTTTAGCTCTTGCAGCACTGTTTCCTCTTCACTTTTGCTATTGTAGGTTAAGCAGTTGAGCAATTGACCTGGAGGTGTAAGTGGTTTTAATCTTTCCTGTTTCTTTGACTAGTTCAAAGTGAATTTAATATTTCAGCTTCTACCAAGCTCGTCAGAGTACTCCATGTCTGGGAGGTGTGTGTTGGGAGGAAAACGAGAGGAAAGAAATCAGAAAGGAAAAGAGAAGGATCAAAACCTTTAACAGAATGCCTTAGCTTCAGGAATTTTAATTTTCCCAGAGAGTGACCAGTGTCCTTTACAATGTCGTTTAGGATGAAAGATGACTCAAATACACAGAGCAAGTTTCATGTGCCTTCTTGTGGAAGATAATATGCTACACCCGAGCAGAGAAAAGCCTTTGAAATTATGGATATCGGGGTCCCCAAGTACCCCTGACCTCACCTAGGACTCCACTTGCACCCCGTGCCCAGAGCCTCAGGGCCCCATTTCAGCTCAGGACTGAGCCCCTGGCCCTTGCTGCTTCCTGACAGTTACCCAGAAGGATATCTTGAATATGAAAAAATAATAATAATAGTAATAATAATAATTAAAAAAAATCACAGCTCAGAAGACTACAGCCCAACCATAGCATATGGGCAGTTCTGTTTCCTCCGGAATTATGAAAAATATCTGTGCAAGTGATAAGTGAAATGTTCACAAATCATGATCAAAGGAAAAAGATTTAACAGCTTTCAGTACAGAAGAGATTTGAGTATTGAACTAAAATATAAAACGGTAGCTGCTTCAGTCTTTTTTATATGCATCTGTCTTCCGTTTTACTGCTATGTCTTTTTGACATGGAGACTCAAAATCATCTTGAAAATTCTATTTGCTCTGATGAAACATCTTAGCTCACTTTTAAAGGACATGAAAGGTCTAAAAGTCCGTGGTTGAATTAGTAGTGGTTCAACCTCAGAGATTGCTATGCGGTGATCATATCTGTTTAATAAAACAATGACTTACATAGGAAAATTTGGGGAAAAAAACCCCAAACCCAAACCAAACTGAGTAGCACAAGGTATTAGAGATAAATATTGATTTAATACCACATTAACATAACAGGTGGACATTTTGGAGAACATTTACCTTTCCATTCAAGAGAATCTTGGGGCTGAGAAGGACCAGGGGTTTTTAGACTTCTTATTAAATGTGATGATTTACATCACATGTGGCAGGTCTACATACCAGACATGTATCAATAATGCAGATCTGTGCTAGCTTCACCCAGAACACTATTTACTAAGGCTGAGGTTTTGCAACAGGATTTTGAGGAAGTGTGTGATAGTTGTGGTTCAAATCTCTTTGAGCTGTCTGCAAAAGCAAACAGATTCCATAACACTAATTTCTTAGGAAACATTTATGTGTCTTTCCCTACCCACAAAACCTAGAAATTTGGAGGGCAGATTGTATACTTGTTCTCTTTTAAAGAAGATTGTAACTTCAGTATCCAGAAAACCGAACCTTAAACACCAGTCAAGGTACATCACAGGTTCTTGTCCTGAAGGGATGTCACAGCTTCTCCTTCATAGTTTCTCTTGTGAATGCCCCTCATTCTTGACTACAACATCAATTTCCACTGCTTGTCTAAGCACTTCTGCGGACAATAGTGCTCTTTGTTCCATGTCATCAATCCTATTAGAAGTAGTTCCCAAAGTCAGGTCGTTTATCCACTGCCCTTTCCTCATCTCTTCCCTACAAACAACAAATTCTGTAATGATCATGGTCTAAGGTAATAACTGGGGATTTTTTTCCCAATCTTCTTACTCCATTCCTTCTCACTGTTTGCATTTTTTTTTTTTTTCAATTGAACTCTAATTCATGGGGGCTTCTATCTATTGATTTCTCCAGTATTTAACACAATGAGTGCTTAACAGGGCAAGACAGGGTTAAGGGGAAG
The DNA here is from genome assembly GCA_013400195.1 of Aramus guarauna. Lineage (NCBI taxonomy): Eukaryota > Metazoa > Chordata > Aves > Gruiformes > Aramidae > Aramus > Aramus guarauna. Next base: position 328,593 of record VXBL01002370.1, on the reverse strand, counting down.
GGAAAATTCTAGGTGTTATCGTAATAATATAATTGGCAACACAAACAAAAAGCTGTCTTCTTTAAGTCTATCTCTCTGTGCAAGGAGGGCTGAAACATACTTTGTATTCAATCTTCTCCACTCTGACTTACATTTTAATATCCCTAAGGTAAATCTCAGACATGAGAGCATTTCCCTTCTGGGGTCACTGCATTAAGATACTCTGCGATCAGGAAGACTACTGCTCATGGCATTCATATAGGATGGTTATCCATTTAATTGAAATATCGTGACCAGACTGCCCTTTTTCTCCCATCTCATACAGTTGGCCTTCATCAAAACAATTTGCTTTCTGCAGGAAGATGAGACCAACAAGTGACACTTGCATCATGAAATAATAAAAAAAAAATAATAAAAAAATAATGGTATATCATGCGTGACAAATAGAGTTCTAGGAAAGTTTAGGGTGTTATTCACCGCTATTCACAAGTAGATTCAATTTATCGTTCCCCCAGGAATAGATACAGTAGTTCATGAAGTAAGGTATTGATTTTGCCAATTACTGAGGATAAAGGTGTATATTTCTGAGCTGTATTTTTTTTGAATGATGTTTCTGGATTACTAAACAAAAACGTGTTTTTCAAACATATATTGTTTAAATCTGTCAGATTCAAGAACATGCTTGTTTTATATAATTCCCTAAAGATAGAATCATGATTACGGTATAAAATTCTTTCTGCTTATTACTGGTAGAATTCAAGTTCTATTCATATATATGTTTTTAAGGACTTCTTTCAGAACTGCATTGCAACTAATTGGTCCTTAATAATTGCCTAAGTTGATAGTTTGACTACCAGGAACTTAACAAGTTATTTTTCTCAAGTTGAAATACCAAGTTCAGAAGGGGTCCTTTACTCCTTAATTGAAGACGCTTCTTAAAGGAGAACTAAAGAAGAAAGAATCACTGTCTACTGGACAATCAGTGGAGGAAGATTGTATTAAGAAGCAATTATTTATTTCTATATGATAAGACTAATTTGCATCTATTCCCAGACAGCAGGTGGCTGATTTTCAGAGAGCCTCTGAGGTAAACCCTTAAAGGGAACCTAAGCCATCCATAGCATTGCAGCACCACTTTTAGGCATTTGGACTAAATGTTACATACTGAAGGAAGCAGTTGTGACTTAGAGTACATGTCTTCTGCAGATGGCCTAAGTACGATATGGTAGACGAGCACCCAAGCTTATAGTTAAGCAGTATGCATGTACCTGTCAAGTCATGAATTTGGACTGCTTTTCTCTCCATGGCATCTTTTCCATAAATTGGGGTGAAATGGTGGCTTACAGGTCTGTGAATGTGGAGGATAGGAAATGTCTTAAATTTGTAAGGATAGAAACAATAGTGGGAAAAACAAAGAAGAGGTGAAGTACAGCTAATAGAGTCATGATTTAAAGTCTTTATGTCCTCCTAGCATGCTGTCCTTAAGGAATAGACCTTAAAAAGAGTTCATGAGCCAATTTTTAAATTTTCGGTAGAGTTGATCACATTTGGAATTGGACTTTAATAAAATGTTGAGCTCCTAGTAGACAATTTGTGGACTGAATTCCTGTTAAAACCTGGTCACTTCTTTCAGTGTCTTAGTGAGATCTGAAATTTTTTTGAATGTTTTGTCCCAGCTATAAAGGTTTAGTTGTTCTGAAAAGTGTAGCATGAAATGCTGTCTTGATACTCTCCCTGAATAACAAATAGGTATATTTTATCACTTGAATGTTTTTACAGTCATATATAAGTTACAATGTCCTGTCATTGCAGAGTTTGCCTCCTAAACTTCCAGAGGAAGTTGGACTTGCTTATACCAAATCTGTATGTGAATTTCTGACACACGTAGAAGTACAGCAGTAAAAAAGATTTATACTCAGAGTTTATTACTGATGAATAGAGTCATGCCGGAGTCAGGCTAGAAAAGACATGTTTACTGGTAGTAAGTCTTCTGTTTAAAGTGGCAAGTCTCAAGTTTGATGGGATATGCGATATGCAAGCAGAAGACAAAATTTAACTGAGATGATAAAGTGAATATAGTTTTCAGGAGGATTTTTGAAGGGGTGCAGGAGAGTTAGTCATCCACCTCTAGCTGATGTTCAGCGAAAGCCGGGTGCCAAAATCCCTAAGGCTCTCTCGTACATTTTGTGCAGTAACTCTTCTGGAATGTTCCTGGCCTTATTTATCACCACAGGGAAAGGCTCGCCTTTTTTCTTTCCTCTACACTAGGTGGGAAAATTTGTCAGCTTTATTGCTTAAAGAGGGTTGATGTCTTTCATGTTTATGAGATACAGTTGTGTCCTTTGTTTTGTTCACATTATGGAAATGAAAGTGTCCCTGTTATATCGTCTGTGGGTTCCTTACTGAAAGTGTGCATTACCACGGTCAGGCTTGTTTTCAGTGTGGGAGATTATTTGCTTGGAGATCATCTCAGTGTCATCAACAAAATTTATAGGTAGTTTGGGAACTATAATTCTTTTTGCTCAATTTCAGAGGGTTTTTTTTGTTTGTTTGTTTGTTTTTTTTTTTAAATTAAGATTTGCAGATCAAATTGATGTCTCTCCCCCTTCAAGCTCTAACTCCATGCAGGCCTGTCTCTGTAGCTCTCCTACACCTGCAGGCTCTTCCAGGCTCTTTCAGGATGCAGACTGGGATGGTTCAGCTGTGCAGGGGGGCAGGTGGGAGAAGAGCTGTGCTTTACATGTTTAACATGCTACTATTGGAAGATGTAGGGCCTTGCTATTGCTGTCTGATGAATGGCCCCTAAGGTGATGCTCCAATGAAAATATCAAGCTGTGTATGCTGGAATACCTTCAGGGCTGTGCTGGAGTCAACCTGCTAGAGTTCTTGGGAAGCATAATATGGGTCTGCTAGTACTCAAGTGGACCCCAGATCTGAATTGCCTGCAAGATATCTGTCCCTGGCTCTCTGTGCGGTTGTTGGCTACCCCATCTGCTCCTACAATGAGATAAGGGGTTTACAGTTAGACAACAGAGTAACCTATGGCTTTTCCTTTCAAGACCCAAGAAGGTTCTGGTGCTATCCACACTAAAGTGATAGGGAATTTGTAGGGAGCCTAAATATAGACTGAATGCGCGTTACCTGAAAGGAAAAAATCTGGAGGTCATGCTCTGGATCCTGAGGGTCCTCAGGGCTTCATGATGTGGAGCATCTAGCTCACACCACAACTTCCCTGGGCAGCATGTACATGCATGTGCGTGGCAGTGTGCACATCTGCATACGAAGGAAGGTCCTTTGGGCCAAAGCTCCATAAAAAGCTGAGAAGCTGCCTCAGTTGCTCTGTGCCATAGCACAGCACTATTTGTTTTTGTACTGTACTGGAGCAGATACACGGGTACTGTGTTGCTCATGGTAGGGAAGATCCCATTGCTGTCTTTGCAAAACTTCTTTTCTCATCCCATAGGCAAGTTCAGAATTGATTCTCTCCACAGTTCTTAATTAAATACTCCCTTTACAGTCTTTCATCTTTATTTTATTTTATTTTTTTATTATTCTTATCAAGTCCTTTTGCTCTTCAGAGGTTCACTGGACAAATGTTTAAAGTAATTTCAGTATGTAGTAAACTAGAACCTTAGGAGCAGGGCAGGAAATCAGTCCATTATGGAGGATTTTAGTTGATTTGCCAAATTAATGTTTCAGATCACCATGCAGCAGTAGATATAATTAAGTGTCAGAGAGAGAGGGCTAAATGCATGAATAAAATATCTTATTGTATCATTACACTTTTATAATAAGATTTACTTGTCAACTTAAAATGTAATAATGTAACTAACAAGATAATTTATTTCTTAATATAATGAAGACATGCAGAAGGCAGAGGCAGGACCTTGTAAGATGCCAGCTTCACTCTGTGGCTGAGTCTGCCTGGTAGCATCCACACTTAACGAAGGAAAAACCCTACTGAACTGAAGGAGGGGGCATAGCTGCGTAGGATGGATAGCGGATGAGGAAAGAGCGGGAGTAGGCATGAAGTTGGGATGTGGTGGAGGAGAGAAAGATGAGAGAAAAACTGTCATGACAGAAGGCGTAAGAGTCTGCTAGGGAAGACGCAACCGTATGCATTTCTCCAACTGATAGAGCAAGACATTTCCATAATGTAAACTTTCAGAGAAAGAAGGTTAAAATAACTAATTGCCTTGGTGTGGGCTTAGAAGATATGTATGGAAAGCTATCCCAGACTGGCTGACACATGCTAACTTGTCTGGCTGTGTAAGTTTTAATGATGCCTTCCTTAGGAAAAAGGAGGTCTACTGGAAGTCAACCAGGAAGACAGAAATCTTCAGGAGCTTCTCTCCAAATTAACTACATCTGACAGAGACTGAAATTTACAAAAATGTGACAGATGCTTAAAGAGGTTGTGAGGAATGATTTGCTACCATCTAAGTTCTAAGACTATGACAGGACCAAGTCCTGGAAAGGTCCTGCTCATCACCATTTCTAGATCATGAGTAATGCTCTTTGCTTACCATCTCTAAATTCTTGTCAGTGGAATTGTATAAGAGTAGGAATGTATTTCCAAAGAAACAGAGGACTATGCTACCATTCTGGCTGGCTTCTAAAATAGCAACCTAGGGAGGTGCAGCATGAGACCTTGCATGAGTTACTATGAAGACTGTCATTGCTTGCTTCCTGGCTCATTCCCATAGACACTGCTGCTTCCAGCAACCACTATAATCGTGCATGGCAATTAGACAAACACATCTCCCTGTGTCTGAATGGAGCACAATAAAGGTGTAGGTATACAGGTGCTATGTTCAGCATCACTAGAGCAGGTGAATGGATGCAGGAGTGTTTCAGGGAGAGAACAGCACATCCTAAACCGATCTGCTGATTCTTATTAGATGTGGGTTTTGGCCAAGTGCTGAGAGAGCTGACTCTTGCTGATATCTGTGCAGATCTGTAGGGATTCCGTGGAAATGGCTGCAGGATAGGCTGCAGTCTGTGAGAGTGCTGGAGCACGGTAGGAAGTGGTGACAGGCTCCCTGTATCGGCATGGAGGAAGAAAGAGTTGCTGTGATTATCGTCCATGGTAGGCTTCCAGCCGTGCAAGGCTGCGTTGTGGGAAGTATGTCATTTCTGCACAATCTACTTTCCCTCTCTCTCTCGTATATCACATGTAATCTACGCAGCCAGGCAATACACAGACTAGTAATTGCACACAATGTAAGTGCATTCCTGAACTGTGTAGCATAAATATGAATGAGAGGGAACATACTGCACTTTAAATTCTTTGTATATTGTGCTGCGTGCTATGACAATTAGTACACTGTGGTACATTATTCAAAATGTGAGAAGTACAGCACTTGCAAATGATGTTTTGTTTTTCTTCTCATAGCTGCCAGATGGTGTGGAACCATTTACACAACATCTGAGTGTTAGTGCATTTTAAGCAGGGAAAGAAGGATCTTGCTTAGTGTTGGTTTGTTTTTTTTTCTTTTTTTTTTTTTTCTTTTTTTTTAATCTTTTTAATATTTTTTATTCTTCACTACCTAGCCAGCATATTTGAAGACTTGGTTTTGGGTTTTTTTTTTGGTGTGTGCAGAACAACAGAAAAAAAGCCTACTTAATCTACTTAATGTATTCCTTATTTTGTCTTTCCAAGTGAGTTCAGGAACTTTGGTTTAAGCAAAGAAAGAACAGAGTTTCTATGACAGTGGAAAAATAGAGAAAACTTTATTTACCATGCTTACTTTGTTTCTTCACAGAGGTATAGTGTGATATGATAGTGCTTGGAGAGCCAACTAGAAGACTTGTTTCAGGACTAGGAGATCTCCTAGACATGAGTGAACATATATACCACGTAGACACCCCATGACATAAGGCAACATTATATTGGCCTTCTGTTCAAAATAGCAGACTGATAAAAGAGATCTTCCACTTGTATATAAATTGACAAGTGTTTAAGGAACAAGTGTAAACCTTTCTTTCTACTACAGTGAAGGATATATAAAAATTGCAAAGTTTTCTAATATGCAATTTTTTCATAGCTTGAAAATACTGTGTAAAACTAAAAAGAAGTGAAAGAGGGAAAGAAATATTTTCACCTCTACTGCAATAAGTATTCCTGGCCACTCTACAGAGAAGTGTTATTTCCTAGGCTGGCCATTATTCTTGTTTGTTTTTTCTTGGACAGCTGAGATGGTGCCACAAGCAGGCCACAGCTGTGAGGTCAGTGTACTCAGGTTGGCTCCACATCAGGTCTCCAAAGAGACTAGGAAATTTTCAAAATAAGTAAAGTTTTGTTTTATTTAAATGGAACTTCACTTTTTTAAATAAAGCTCTAAGTAGATAGGGAATGCAGACTGGAAGTTAAAAACAAGGAAAAGAATAGTTTTACATACAACTCTTAGCCTGCCCACTGTGTCCTAACCAATGAGTTCTTGCTTCTAAGCTTTATTGCAGTTAACACTGTAATGCTAACCTATAAAAAACTGCTGAGTCCCCTTTGGTCTTAGAAAATTCCTTTCCATTGCCTCTGAGGTCTCTCTGTCCTGTGATTCTTTCATGCATCGTAGCATGCAGTGTCCTGAGCCTTCTATTCCTGAATATGCCTGAACGCTCTCTAAGGAAATGCTCGATCTTTTGTCTTCTTCCAGAAGTTCTACCTCACCTAGTCCAGAAACACTTTCCTGCTTAAAGAAACTGTTGAAAACAAACAAGTCAAATATACCCTGAAACACATCAAGTATATTATGATGACAGAGACTTGAATTCTCCCATCTGTAATGAAGGCTGTGGCTACAACTAAACTGCAGCATCTTCAGAGAAACCTCAGCTAACTTAAAATTGCCTTTCTTGGATTCTGCTGGCAGCGCTGCTGTGATAGCACATTCTTGGTGTGGGCTCCAGGGAAGCTGAGAAAAACTTCAGATAAAAAGGTCCACTAAGCTACAGCTATCCCACTGGTGCTCACCTATGTAGAGCTAGCAAAGGTGTGTGTGTGGGCTACAATAGCTGCTGTGTAAGCTTATGCCTAATGTACAGTAAGTGATTCATACTGCTGAAGTCATATACTTAATTCATTGACTGGCATTTTCCCAGTCACCCTTTTCTAGGTTTCAGTAATTTCTTTTTCTCTTACCAGTTCCACTCATTATATTGGGTGCTGTATGTAAATCCATGAATGTGTTCAGTTACGTTTTCTTCTTAAATAAAAAGAACCAATATACTTTGATGATCAACTTAGAGAAAATACCATTTTCTTACTTTTTGTGGAAAAAATAAAAAAGGGAAAAAAGTTTTGGAGATTTCTGGAGCTGGCACATTGTCTTCTTCCTTTGAAAGAGTATAAGAGCTGGATTAGAGTAGTGACCTTTGCTGCACATACAAGGGAGAAAGGAAGGAGAACTGTTGCTCACCTTCAGTTTCCAGCATTCTCCCACCTGTTCACGCTGTAGGAAATCTCTCACATTCAAAGTCAAATTCCTAAAGTATTTGAGCATTTGAAGCCTGCAGTATAATCTTGGCCCCTGTTAGTAACTTCTATCCAGTCTTGGGGAAAGAGAGGATATGAGGAAGGGAGGAGATACTGTATGACATTGCTAGTTGATTAGGGTAATTCAACCTTATAGAGTACACATAATTTGATATAATCTGATATAGAGTATCTTCAAGAAATACAGTTTTCACAGTGGGTAGAAGCTTGTGGGCAGGTAATAAAATCCCTGCACTGACCAGAAACTGTTGTGAACATCTGTTCCCTGACTACTTAAATTATACTTGGACAGTATGATACATCTCTGGCATCCATCCCATGTTCTAGCAGAATGAAAGTAGAAGAGAAGAAGAATGTAAAATCAGAGAATCCTGTTGGGTTGTAATCTTTCTTTCTGCTCTTTCTATTTTCTTCTCCCTCCAGTAAATCTGTCACATCTTTGTTTAGAAACCCAGCACAACCTTTCTTTCCCTCAGTTGTATTTGCAGCTGCCTGCTTACTTATTTTGTATACATTGATTACAGCCATACAAGGGTTCAGACTTAATTAAAAGGCATGGCAAGAGAAAGATAGAGGTTTCTATAGAAATATCTTCTTGTGGAATGTCCTGTTGAGTTAAATCCACCCTACCAAACTATAATTTCTGAAATAAATCACTTTTCCATGAATCTCATCTCTCAGTACCATCTTCACCTGAATTCTGCTGGGCTGGTGTCACACCCGGGGGTTTTACATAGCCTTGAAAAAAAAACCTAGGAGAAGGATGATTGGCTGGTTGAAACTATTATGGTGACACACAAAAATGTGGATTGCTTTCAGCTTCCCTAGGTATTACAGCAAAAGAACAATTAGTTCCCACCGCCATGGTAAAGCTACATTTGCCCAATTTTTAAAATGTACTTATGCACCTGAAGTGTTAGTGCAATGTGGCAGATTTTCCATACTGGCAAAAACAGTGCTTGATTTAACAAAAAGTGAAAGTCAAAGCCACTGCACAGATTTTAAACTCCATTTAAACCCAGCAATAATCATTGATTAAGTCAGAATTATTAGTGTTTTTAAGGGTCTTTTTATCCCATTTTGGCTCAAGGATATAATTTCATTTTGGCATGCTTGCATGAAAATGGGTTGGTGCCTGAGGCTTGGCTGCCACAACAGTAATTTGGAATGTGAGTCATCTATCATTAGTTTATGCACGTGTGAAAATGTAGGCCTTGTGTTTTATGGCAGTGGAGGAAGACTACAGCATGTAATAACAGGTGTACTTCAACTGCGTGGCCTTAGGAGATGCTCCAGCTGATATTCTTCTCTGCCAATGGCAGAGAAATCCTTTACTGTATACGCTGGTATAAATCTACTCCATACATAAAAAGGAACACATTGTGATTTCGGTAATCGTACCAGGCACAAAACGTAACTACTAGCTTTTATTCAAATAAAATTCTGTAATCCTTTCCACAAGCTCAGAGCTGCATTCAGCTGGGAACTCTGAGAATAGCTTATGTGTCTTATGAGAAGCGGAGTACAGTGAAAAACAGAATTATGTGCCTCATTCAACAAATATGTTAATACTGAAGATTTTCACCCCCTGTGGGTAAAGGAGGAGACAACTGGCAAAAATCCTGGCCACAAAAGGCAACTGATGTTTTTATGCTAAGACACATGTGCTAATTCTGTTAGATGGGTGTGCTTTCTGTCTTCCCAAGCAACTAGGACTTGCCAAAATCCTTTGTGCCGTTCCTCTCCCTGCTTCCTCAGAATAACTTCTGTGCAGACCTTGGGTCTAATTTGCCATCAGCTCGTATGTTGGTACGGGTAACAAAGCCCTGGTTTAAATGCAAAACTCTTCCACAGTAATTCTCTCTCCTTCTGAAATCCTTCACAGAATCATTAATCTGCAAAGCCCAAGCTTACTTCATGGAAGGGAAAAAACCTGCGATATATATAAAAGCTTTAAATACTGTATTAACAACCCAGAATCCTCCTTCCTCCACCACCACCCTGGATTTTTCTCCTTCTCTCACATATCTGGGTGTCACATCTCTATAAATTAAGCACATTGTATACTTAAAAATGGAAATAATAGCAAATCTCATGCTTTTTCTTTCCACAGTTTGTAAGACCAATGACTAGACTAATGCAGTAGGATGTGTATTTTTCCCAGAGAAACTTAAGTCAAGCAGGTGTATTTTGTACTTTGCATCTTTTAGGTGAAAGAAGACAGTTCCTTTCCTCTTCAGGCATAAGTTTTGTATCTGAGAACTGCAAAACATATCCTCCTTACAGATCAGTACACTTCAGTAGAAGCTTATGATCGTGGACTAAAAACAAGAGCACAAATAAGAAAAAATAAATAATGAAGAGAAATCGAAGTAAGAGAACAAAACTAAAAGCAAGGGATGAGTTACTTGGTTTTGTATTTGCTGTGATTATTGAAAGCATGTGTTCCTTTTTCTGTCCGTAGAAAACGTACAAGAATATACTAAAAAAGATCTCAGGATAACATTAGTAGAGTATAAAAAAAAAAAAATCCATCAAACCCTTCAGAAAAAATAACTAGAGGTAAAGAATGATTTCTATATAAGAAGACATAGGTAAGGTAGCATTTTTTATTTTGGAAAATAGACAACTGAGAAGGGATATGGTAAATGCTCTTATGTATAGGTTGTTAGGAAGTGGTCACAAGGATGTGATGTAAAGTTAGTCACATAGAATCATAGAATCATAAAATCATAGAATGGTTTGGGTTGGAAGGGACCTCAAAGATCATCTAGTTCCAACCCCCTGTCATGGGCAGGGACACCCTCCACTAGACCAGGTTGCCCAAAGCCCCATCCCACCTTAAACACTTCCAGGGATGGGGCATCCACAGCTTCTCTGGGCAACCTGTTCCAGTGCCTCACCACTCTCACAATAAAGAATTTCTTTCTAACATCTAATCTAAATCTACCCTCCTTCAGTTTAAACCTATTACCCCTTGTCCTGTCACTACAGTCCTTGATAAACATCTCTGACCACCTCTAAGCATTTGGGTTCTCTGGGGGATTCAGGCAGAAGCCACGTGCCTGTTCATCTGCATATGGGTTCCCAGTTAGGTTGCAGACACTCATTTCCCCTCAAAAGGCACTTCTGAGCATCACACATAGCTGATATGAAGTAGAGATGGACCTAACAAGTGTTAGGGGGTTAGGAAGGTTGGTAGGTAGGTTTGTTGTCTTAGCAAGATTTAAGATGCCAGGTAAGACTGAGACAGACTGAAGAACACCCCGGGTTTATGTACAAAGCAGTGATGGCAATTTCCTATCTGGAGGATGGAAAGACATTTTTACAGCTATGCTATTGTCACACAATCCTGGACTGTGTGTGTGATAAATGCATTTTCTGGGGGCTGATGCCCTCAGTATTTGGTATTGCTAGGAAGGAGGCAAGTTCTTTAGTGTGTTTTCTCAGTTCCTTTGATTTCCACGTCTTCAGTTAAGCATTGCTTACAGGCTGCTGCTGGGAGAGCTGATTGTAAGAACTGCTCATGGTATTCGCTGTCACCTGCATAGTGCTATCAATTCTGTGTGCATTATCCTATCATCTCTTCCTAAAACTTTTGTAGATACTGAGTAAAATGGAGAAAAGGGTAGAGCTGATCTGGAAAACAGCTTGTAATCAGCCCTTGAATCCAGCTGGAGAAGAGAAATCTGAGCCACTGCAGAGTGTTTCCATTCCATGATTTTTTTAAGTTGCTTCTGAGAGTTTACACATGAAATGTATTTTTTAAATGTGCTATAAAAAGTGTTCTTCAATTTTTAACAACTTAATTAAGTATTAAAATCCAATTTACTTTATATCTGAAACTGCAAAATCTAAGGAGTTTTTGCTCTCTACTATTTATTAGGAAGAGTGTCATAATTATTTGTTACACATATTAAATGTTATGTGAGTATGCATCATTTAAAATGTAAATACTTTTACCCAGAATGACAATCAAAGGTAAAACTGGTGCATTGGCAAGTTATGATCGCATCTCCTGAAGAATCAGTGAGCTTCCAAATACAGATGTCAGGTGCACATCCAAGAGAAAAACCTGCAGCGGATCTTCACAGCTGCACTTGGAGTACCTGTATACTGCAACGGTGTGTAGTCAGAGCTTGAATCTACTCTGAATCCCTCTGGTAGCTTTAAATTGCCCACTCTCGTACAGGTACCTGGTACAGGTTTCATGCCATTGCACCAGGTATGGCAGCAGAGGACGAAAAATATGTTTCTTAAATGCGAAGGTGATTGTTGTGTAGTGACCTCCATGTTACTGCAGCTACACAGCTACTGTTGCCCAAGGCAGCTTGCTTAGAAAAAGCTGAAGAAATTCCACATGACCTGAAATCACCTTTGACAGCAGTTTATAGGTAAATAGAAATAAGAAGGTGTTAATGCCCTTATTTTATTGAAAGGGAGAAAAATGAACACTGGACTTAACTAACTTGTCAGAGACTGGGAGGCTGATGGACTGTATGTAGGATGGCCAGTCAATAAATCTAAGGTCTAATGTAGGTTCTAGTGCACTCTTGCATGATGATTGTGTCACTTAACTCCTCTGAATCTCAGGTTTTTGTGCTCTAAGATGGAAGTAATTATATGCAGCTACCATATAATATCCACAGAGAGCTGTGTAGTTGGAAAGTATCACTGAACCTATCAACAGGAAAAATGGGAGGAAGTTAATAAATTTTAAGGCCAGAAGGGAACATCATGATCATTTAACCTGTCCTACTGTGTTACTGAGGCCATAAAATTTCCCCTGTGTGATTTCTGAATTACTCCTCAAACTTGTAGTTTCAGAAAGGCATTCAGACATTTTCTGCTCTTGATGTGAATACTTTTAGAATCTGTACCAGTAAGATTTTCTAAAGGCAATAAATAGAAGTAGACCTTTGTTATCATAGGGAATACTGCGCTTCAAAACAGGAGGAAAACCCCATTTAAAATAGTGTGAAGATATTATTTAAAGCAAAATTCCACAGTTTGTTTGAGTCAGTTGAAATATCTTGTTTGAATAAAATTGAAAATGTTAATTCCATTTCCTCATCCTGCTCCCCTCTCTGGTTGAGCAGGACAGAGGTCTACTGGTGGAAATACGTACATATGTATAACGTGGATCTCTCCAAGCAGCTGGGTTCTGACACCCAGTAGCTGCCCCTGGGTCCCAGTCTCTCCAGTTTCTGACACTTGGACATATGAGTCCCCAAGACTGCAGACTCACTCCAGCTGCCGGTACACACACACACGCACTGACACACTAACACACACGCGCTGTGCATCCCTCATGTAATTTGGGTTAGTCATGCAGTCCATGCAGGAGCTGGTCTGGGTCATCGCTCTCCCCTCCCTCCCACCACACTCCCGGAGACACGTAAATACGCACACCCACCCACCCACCCCAGGGAGTCCCTCACCCAAGAAAAGAGTTAGGAAGATGTTTAGGAAGAAGACAGGACAGATTGCACTGATCAGGCGCAGGGCACAGCCAGACAAGCGTACTGACCAGCACCGGTTCATCCCTGATCGATCCCTTTTATCCCTACTCCTCTGTCTTCCGACGCATGTTCCTCCCCATGGAGGGGAAGGGCCTTTGATGGGCTGATGGCTGGGATGGACCAAGGATGAGGTGGGACAGGGTATAATTTGAGCTCCCCCTATTACCTTTGTGGCTCTGTGCACCTCTGTGTATGTAGTCAAGCTTTTTATCCCATTACTTAACAACTGTATTATTGGAGTGCATCACAAAATCACTTTTTTCTTCCTAATGTTTTTTTTTTTCAAACNGGTGTGTAGTCAGAGCTTGAATCTACTCCGAATGCCTCTGGTAGCTTTAAATTGCCCACTCTCGTACAGGTACCTGGTACAGGTTTCATGCCATTGCACCAGGTATGGCAGCAGAGGACGAAAAATATGTTTCTTAAATGCGAAGGTGATTGTTGTGTAGTGACCTCCATGTTACTGCAGCTACACAGCTACTGTTGCCCAAGGCAGCTTGCTTAGAAAAAGCTGAAGAAATTCCACATGACCTGAAATCACCTTTGACAGCAGTTTATAGGTAAATAGAAATAAGAAGGTGTTAATGCCCTTATTTTATTGAAAGGGAGAAAAATGAACACTGGACTTAACTAACTTGTCAGAGACTGGGAGGCTGATGGACTGTATGTAGGATGGCCAGTCAATAAATCTAAGGTCTAATGTAGGTTCTAGTGCACTCTTGCATGATGATTGTGTCACTTAACTCCTCTGAATCTCAGGTTTTTGTGCTCTAAGATGGAAGTAATTATATGCAGCTACCATATAATATCCACAGAGAGCTGTGTAGTTGGAAAGTATCACTGAACCTATCAACAGGAAAAATGGGAGGAAGTTAATAAATTTTAAGGCCAGAAGGGAACATCATGATCATTTAACCTGTCCTACTGTGTTACTGAGGCCATAAAATTTCCCCTGTGTGATTTCTGAATTACTCCTCAAACTTGTAGTTTCAGAAAGGCATTCAGACATTTTCTGCTCTTGATGTGAATACTTTTAGAATCTGTACCAGTAAGATTTTCTAAAGGCAATAAATAGAAGTAGACCTTTGTTATCATAGGGAATACTGCGCTTCAAAACAGGAGGAAAACCCCATTTAAAATAGTGTGAAGATATTATTTAAAGCAAAATTCCACAGTTTGTTTGAGTCAGTTGAAATATCTTGTTTGAATAAAATTGAAAATGTTAATTCCATTTCCTCATCCTGCTCCCCTCTCTGGTTGAGCAGGACAGAGGTCTACTGGTGGAAATACGTACATATGTATAACGTGGATCTCTCCAAGCAGCTGGGTTCTGACACCCAGTAGCTGCCCCTGGGTCCCAGTCTCTCCAGTTTCTGACACTTGGACATATGAGTCCCCAAGACTGCAGACTCACTCCAGCTGCCGGTACACACACACACGCACTGACACACTAACACACACGCGCTGTGCATCCCTCATGTAATTTGGGTTAGTCATGCAGTCCATGCAGGAGCTGGTCTGGGTCATCGCTCTCCCCTCCCTCCCACCACACTCCCGGAGACACGTAAATACGCACACCCACCCACCCACCCCAGGGAGTCCCTCACCCAAGAAAAGAGTTAGGAAGATGTTTAGGAAGAAGACAGGACAGATTGCACTGATCAGGCGCAGGGCACAGCCAGACAAGCGTACTGACCAGCACTGGTTCATCCCTGACCGATCCCTTCTATCCCTACTCCTCTATCTTCCTACGCATGTTCCTCCCCATGGAGGGGAAGGGCCTTTGATGGGCTGATGGCTGGGATGGACCAAGGATGAGGTGGGACAGGGTATAATTTGAGCTCCCCCTATTACCTTTGTGGCTCTGTGCACCTCTGTGTATGTAGTCAAGCTTTTTATCCCATTACTTAACAACTGTATTATTGGAGTGCATCACAAAATCACTTTTTTCTTCCTAATGTTTTTTTTTTTCAAACAAGCATTTTTCAAATTTCTTAAGCGGCGGTGAAACATTTTCTCTTGGGGAAATCCACATTAAAATATTAAGTGGGAACGTTTCCAGCTGGCCTCTCCTAATAGTTCTTATGGTGAAGATTTGTACCTTATGAAAACATTAAACCAGAATATAAATCCTCCTACCTCCCACTCGTGCTCCTAATAGGGAAAATCACCTCGCTCTGCGCTACTCATCTTTGCCAATTATTTTAAGATGGAAGAATCTCTGTCTGAAGGTTCTTCGGTCTTTCTGTTGGTTATAGGGTGAATCTGTACCTTACTTAAAGTAGATATCTAAGTTTGAGATGGCTAATACCAAGTGAGATGAATCCCATCCTGCATATCATTTTGGGTGAAAAAGGTCAACATTTTCCTCTATAATTATTGCTACGTGAAAACATAAAATGTTATTTCCAGAAGTGTACAGACTAAAACAGCTAATCAAACAGCTGCATTTCAGGAGGTTCAATAGTCCAGAAGAAGAATCAGTGAGAAATCATGCACCCATTTTTGTACCTTTTATGATTTACGATTGTAAAAGCCTATCCAAACTATTTATCCTTGATACTGCTATGAATTCCACTGCAAATGGCACATGAGACCCAAAAGATCCCAGTAAACCTCATACTACAAGCTTAAACTTTCTGCTTTACCCAGTCAGTCAATTGCTCCTGAATACAGCTGCCAGGGACAAAATGTGCTGCTTCTCCAGGTAATGTCCATGCATAGTTCTGCATCTCCAGATAAACCCTCCTCCATAGACAGCTGGCCGTACGTTGAGTGCCTGTGCCATGGGGACATATTTTCTTCTGTGGACTGGCAGATGGAAGACAACCTTTGGTGCAGTAAGGGTACCAAACCATTAAAGATCAGTAACTTGCCATGGTGGGATTCAACAGATAACTCATCTTTCATCAGTCTTAACTGTAACGCTTGCTTTCTTAGCTGCCCTGCCCGGTTCTTCATACTTGCCACCACATCAAGGCTCAGAATGATCAGGCGAACGCCAACTTTTTTTACTTCTCTGTTCATCTTCCTGTTCAAGATTGGGAGATAGAATAGCATCGAATAAAAGAAGGGTGGGAGAGAAACACTGTTATAGAATTTAACTGTGGTTAAAAGCCAACCAAATAAATAACAGTTAAAAGAATTTTGGCAATTCACTCAGTCCCTAGTTGCTTGAAAGATTTAACAGAAGTATCATCTTTGATATAAATACAGCATTACTCTTCTGACATATAGAGAGAAGTTTCAGGAAGCAGACTTTATTTTTAGCAACCTTAGTTTAATGTTGAAAAATGTTACTTCTTGGAGCATTAGGTATTTTATATACAGTTGTATAATTGAACACTATGATTATCACAGCATCTGTAATCTGATCATGAAGGTCTCTTTTTTAATCTGTTATAGATACAGGTCTAATATATGCCTTTTAAAAGCTGTGTCAAAATGGATCTGGCTATATGAGGTATTCAGCTTCCGCCAGGACACATGTCTGGTGGGTACCAAGAGAAGAGAAGTAGGTAACAGGATCTGTGCCCTGTAGAAAATCATAACTGCTTCTTGCTGCAGTACTTCCACTGTCACTTTCTGGCTTGTACAAGCTGAGGTCCTGGCACACGCTGCCTGTTTCCCTGCCAGAATTCGGAGTGGCCAGAGTCCACCGCAGCTGCCGGATGAGTGCATTGCACTGAGACAGGGAAGGCATCGCCTCCACCAGCTACGTTCTCTGCCAGCACAATGCAGAGGAAGACATGAGTCACCCCGCACAGGCTTCCTGTATGACTTTGATTAGCTAAGGTTTTTTTTTTTTTAATATAATTACATTTTTAGAGGAGATGTATGATGGTTTGCATTCTCCAGAGTAATAGGTTACTTTGACTACTCTCAGCTTCTTTGCTGAAATTGGTAAAAATTAGTGTCCAGATCTCATGTGAAAACAGACCCACTTTAAGGTTGAAGTCAGGCACATGCCTTGGTTTAAAAAATGCTGGCAGCTATGTCTTTTGAAGGGTATGGGCAGCGTGCATAAATTTCTAGCCCAAACCCCCACATTTTGTAGTCTTGGTTCCATTAGTTTCTCTAATTAAAAAAGTATGCTCTACTCAGAATGTTTCCCAAATTCATTCCATCTAGGTATGAGTTGGCATCGCATCGCTGTTACATACCTGTACTTTGAGGACAAGCTGTTTTGAAATCAGTACACACTTCTTTCTAAAATGCCCCTACTTTTAAAATCCGCATTGCTGCTGCTTAAAATTGCTCTTGGCTTGTAAAAACTGAATGATCTTATGGGACTTGATGCAACGCAGGCTGCCGGGAACCTGGTCCTTTCAGAGTAACAGGGACTGTGGGCAGATGACGGTTGGCCCTGCATGTGCTGGGTCCTTTTCTTTCAGCGTAATGTGCACAAATGGTGTGTGTCTCTCTCTCTTTTTTTTTTTAGAACATTTTGATGTTTTCTGGGTGGGATTACTATATATCTCTAAAAACTGGCTATTCCACAGGTCATATAGCTGTTTTGATATGCATTTCCATTGCAAATTCTACCCATTTTAGAAATACTTGGAATACATATGGTGCCACGTAATTAAACTGATGGTTCCAGTGGAAGTGTTATGCACTATCAAGCTCATAATATCAGTTGAAAAGAATTTTTTTTAAAAGAGGATTCACACAGTACAGTGTGGAGAATAATATATCTTTTCACAATTTATTGAAATACATTTGCATAACTTATTTTTTGAAGTCTGTAAATATTTATTTGCAAATGGTTGACATTATGATGTGACTATATCAACTCTCATGTACCCTAATGAGAATTAAAGAAATTAAAAATGAGGGCACTAGCACAAGAAAAATGAAAAGAATCATATATAAATAGCCAGGAAAATGTGATATGAGAAACGAAAATCAGACACATTTAGAATTAAAGCCAACATGTTGTTCTCAGTCCTCCCCACTGTGTATAGGGACTGTTGAACAGTGGGTGTTTTGTGATTGTTTTTTCAAAGTGAATCTCATTCTCAGGAAAGGTCCTGGGCTGATACAACTAGCACGCAAAAGTTGTGTTCTGTTTTTAAATGTTCCACATGCGAACTGTAGCAAAAATCAAGAAATATATATATATATATATATATATATATATATATATAAATATATATATAAGTCCATCCTTATCTCCCAGGGAACTGAATGAAGGTTAGGGCAGTCAGCATCCCACAGGATGGACTTTCTCTTTGTTTCCTTTTCATTCACTTTTAGCTTTTTGTCATCGGAACAAGTTCTATATGAGAAAGTAATTAGGTTTCCTTGTCTGCCTTGCCCATAGCTGTTTGGTTTGTGGGAATTTCTGGGCTTCACAGCTCCAGCATAGGAACTGGAAAGGTCTTCCTCTTACCACTAAATCTCTCAGTCAAGCAGACCTTTTGTGGGGTGAAGATTTTTGCCTCGAAAACATCTCACTGTTACAGACCAAGGATAATCTTACACACTAGGTGCGCTGCCCTCTTCCATATAAAATCCACAAGGAAGTGAATGTCATGGAAATTCATTAACTCACTGTCTGGCTGTTTCCTAGTCCAAAAAGACCCAGTTCTCTAAAACAAAGGAGCAGAAGATTTAGTTAATCTCCCTCTGAATGAGGTTCCTGGTTTTTCCCCAAGCACAAGGATGTTTTTGCACTGGTCTTTTTGCAAGACCAGGGTCTACTATTGAGTCCATTCTGATCAAAATCAATATTCAACCCTATGCATGCTTGGGTTTGTGAAGGAGTTGAAGAAACAAAAATCTATTTTCATAGTGAAAGAAAAGAAAGGCATGAAAAGCAGTCCAAAAGAAGACTGTAGGCTTTCTCATTTGAAATTCAACAGAAAACAAATAATCAGATTACTGTAACCTTAACTGCATAATGCAGATGCTTACTTTAGATATGAAGGCAGGATTTTCTTCTAGCTGAGTTTGGGGGTTCTTTCCAAAGCGCCTTTATCCTCTGCAGCAGACATGAACACAACGGTGTGAGCAGAAGTGTCGCACTGCATTCTACAGCTGGAACATGCAAACAAAAAGCCTCTCTGTAATTGTTATGCATACATTAATGCAATGGAAAGAGACCCTCTTGGCAGTGTCTCCGTGGCACTGAAACAATTCTTCTGTACTTCTTATTATAGACAGGAGCAGCTATCTTCCTGTCTGCTCCACTCCATCTTATTGATACAGGTCTTGACAATCAAGCTGTCTATGAAGTGGATGCATCAGTTTGAGTTACAAGCATAATTCAAAATACTCAGTTGGCTGTGTATTTTACATATTGCTATACCATAATTATACAGCCGTATCATGCTTCTTGTCCAGAAATTCCTGGAAACCTGAAATGACTTGTTCCTTGATGTGGCCACAGGCAGTTGAAATTCAAATGAGCTTTTTGCTCAGCCAGAGTTGTATTAGGTCTGTAGGACAGCCTGTGATGTCTGGATTGGAGGCAGGAGACAACTCTTGTTAGTAAATGTGTGTTTGAGCCTATTGGTATTACTGAATGATAGCTAATCATCTGAAAGTCAAAGGAAGCCTCTTTAAGGGAGCAATGCCTCACCAGGAGAATAGGAACAAGTCTGAGCCACATCTGTATAAGTAATGACTTCTCATTTCTTTTCGATCTAGCAAATGCCCTCTTTAAAGGTTAATTGTTAAATAGTCACTTGGGAACAGATGTCTCCTTCACTCTGATCTCTGTGAGTCAAGCAGACTGCTAAGAAACTTCAGTTTGTCTCTTTTATTACCTGTTGCCCCTCTCTTCCAGATTAAAAATGCTGATAAAGATGATTTCAGCTTTCTGATCTCCTGCATATTTTGTAATTGCTGAATAAAGGAATGAGCTGAAGTAACCGAACTGTTACCCAGGCAAGTTACAACTACTTTCCCAAATTCCTCACTGTTATTCAAGGCAGTGAGGCAAACAGGGATGTGCTTTTTTTGTATATCATTCAGGTGGCACAAAGACTCTGAGGAGGCAACTGCCTTGGCTGAGCAAAGGACCATAAAGGCTGTTGGGATGATGCAGTAAATTACCATTTTCTCTTATTTAGGGTGATTTGACTGAAGCCTGAGTAGCAACTAAAGTATGTCCGTGACAATCAGAAAGGACGCTGCCCTTGTTCCATGGCCCTCACAGACCTATATAATCACCCTCACGTCCCACCCCCAGCTCTGAAATTGCTGCAACAATAAACCAGACTGAAATTGTTTTGACACTGTTCATTTGTCTGTATGAGCATGGAACGAGAAAGTTCGAGAGGAAAATACTTCAGAGACATATGATAAACTAATACTACCCAGGTGAATGCAGGTGCTGCCTGGAATATAGATGATGGTGGGTAAATTGCTTCAAATGAGCCTTATTGATTCCACTCTGTGTTGATGGGGCATGTCTGAAGGAGGAAGTTTCGTTTAAACACTTGGGCACTGCAGTAATTAAATGAACTCTGGGACAGTTTACGTAACGGGCTGGCTCTGATTCTTTAGGAGCTGGTGACTATCTCCCTTAAACATGAAGCATGTTAATAGCCAAGGAGCTAATTTATTGTAATGAAATGAAAAAATACTGTAGCACCCTTGCGGCCCAGATAATGTAGCAGCAGGTTACTGTTCTGATGAATAGGGACGTTGCTCAGCAGATGTAATGCTTTCTAGTCTTAGAAGAGGATAGATCAATTTCTTACTCTTTATGAAGAAGGATGATTCCTTTGCAGCGCTGCTGAGAGATGCAGACGTTTACATCTTTGAGTTAATCACCCCCAGAACAATCCAACCGCTACAGGTATGCTTATCTGTTATTTTTCTTCCTGTATAAATAAGCAATTATTTTATAAAACAGGAGTTACAAGAGGGATTTGATTTGTTTCTGTACCTTGATGGTTTTTCTAAAGACTTCTAGTGCTCGCATTGTATTTAAGGAAGGCCAGAGAGGGAAATGGCCATCTCCCGTGGGCAGGGAAGGACGCAGGTGGGAACAGATGGGGCTCCCAGGCTGAGCAAGCCGTGTTTGGGTGGGCAGCCCAGCTAAAGGCTGTGGTTCAGTAGATGGCAGTCTTCCCTCAGAGTCTGCTTAGTCCCTGCCTGGGCTGAGCTGGGGTGGAGCTGGGAAAGGGACGTTTCTCCTCTGGAAAGCTCAGGGGCATTGCAAACACCATTTGCAAACCCTTTATACGCTGTTTCGTAAGGCACCTCTGGGAACTAGTGATGATACACCCAGCGCTCCATCTGCATTGTTTAGACGTGCCAGTCACAAACCCCTTTGCTCGTATTCTGGCCCCAAAGCTCCCTGTTTGCCTTTATTTGATTGTTAGAGGTGAATTGTGTCTGAGCACACAGAAGACAAGAGCCGAACCAGCTCTGGTAGCAATTGTCTCCAGTTTTTCTCTCAACCGCTTTCTGAGATCTCTCACAGTCAGGTTTCATATAAGGCAAAAAAATGACATAGTGACAGTGTTGATGAATGCCCTGGACAACTTTTTCCTGGCCATCAGCAAGGAATAGTATGATAATAGTATTACTGAATGAATGACATTTAGGATGATACATTATGCTTTGCATAAAGATGACTCCTAACATAAAAATCAATGTCTGGAATTTATTATGTCATTTAACTTAACTCTTCATTTTCATTAATTTGGGAAATGTAGCGCTCCCAGTGGATACTCAAAAAGGAAAAGGCAGCTATGTCCTATATTGCAAGCATGTAAATAGTAAATATCCCTGTGCCAAGATTCAGGTCTATTTGCAGAGAGTTCCCTGCTGTTCTCGCTGCCCCTACTTTTGGTACGGTAACAAGATCTTCATGCTTTAAAAATACTTCAATAAATTTCTGTACCATTCTTTTCTTGTGGTCCCTCCTGATCTCGCTTCCCTGCTCAGCCTGTGCCATACTTGAGAGCTCAACCAAGGCTGTCTTCAGCTGAGACAAAGCCGAAGGAGCACCCTATGGCCTCTGCTTACATTTGCAGACGTGCACTGCGGTAGTCCTGCACATTTAATCATGAAGAGACAACACAGAGCTGGAAGTGAGGATGGCCATTCTGCAGGAAATTCTGATTATCCATTAGTGTCAAACTGAAATGAACATCTGACTGTGATCCTGCTTGTGAAAAATATTCTGAAAATTTGTTTAGGGAATAGAA
Organism: Aramus guarauna; assembly: GCA_013400195.1. NCBI lineage: Eukaryota > Metazoa > Chordata > Aves > Gruiformes > Aramidae > Aramus > Aramus guarauna. The sequence continues at coordinate 306,427 of VXBL01002370.1, read as the reverse complement.
AAATGACAAAATGGTTGGGGTTTTTTTATAACATATGGGTGATTTGTTTTAATAAGGACCAAACACTTTGATTTGATGTTATTTTTCCTATTAGACCTATATTCAGGTGGAGGGACCATACATATCAGTTCAGGGAGGAACTGATGACATTTTTCTGTAATATTTCCAAAATTATGAGGTAATTTTTTGTTAGAAATTAGGAATAACTTTTTGACTGGTAAGTGGGATGAAACTTGTGAAAAAAAGCCTTGTGAGGATAGATTAGACAAAGCTTTGCGAGGGCTGCTGTATTTAAGTTGTCATACCTAAAAAGCAGAGGAATGGACAGTCAGTTGCTGTCTTCAGGCAACTCCCAGCCTGTCAGTTCTGAGAGACTGCGATAAAACACTGTATCACTAGCAGTGAAGGAGAATGCTCTGGATTTCTCAAAATGAAATGTTTCAGCTATATCGAAAAGGAATGGGTAGACTATTTTTGTAAAATCTACAGATGGAAACATTGCTGCAAAAGTGCTTTGATTTAAGTAGGGCAGAATTTTCCATCAGGAATTTTTTAAACCAGTTTTGCTCTTCCTTTCTTTGGGGAGTGCTTTGTTACACAACCGTATCTTTCACCAAAACTTCTTCCAACAGCCTGTTCCTTGGGTGTTTGCTAGAGAAGTGGTTTTCCAGTCAATGTGTTTCCCAGTCCAATGTGTTTGGATTGCAGCTCTGCACGACCTCTCGGCAGCCTGGCTTGTCTGACTCACACCAATGTGCAAGTAGGAGAGGTCCTTGCAGCAGCGTGTACATTGCTGGAGAGACGGAGTTCATGCTGTTGAGTTTCAGGTCATCGACCCTGAGTCTAGTCTTTATAGAAAATCATTTGAAAAGCATGTATCAACAGAATCAGACCCCGCAAAGGCTATGGCTGTACTTGCAAAACGTTCATGTCCTGAAGACTTCAGCCAAGAAGCTGTCTGTGTGGATCTAATTGCAGGTCAAATTGACAAACAACAGTATGTGCTTGACTCTTACCATTAATCTAGTTTTATATTGTCTGTAAGCAGAAGCTGTGTCCCTTTATCAGAGCTTTTTATAGGCTATGTCTATACTAGTAAATAAAACAGGCAGGGGCAGGTCTCCAGTGCTGAGGCCCGTTGGTGCTGCATGGTGGGTGGAATCCCGCTCCCATAAAATCCATAAAATGGGACATGCCCAGGCTGCCAGTGGAGAGAGGTCCCTGCCCCTCACTACCCCTGAGCCCTTCCTAGGCAATGTTTGAGACAGCAAAACCAAAACCAGTGTTGGGGACTGCAGTAACAGCTTAACTGAATAGAGAGTTGCCCACCAGCACTTGGCCTGTGTCTTGACCTTGTTTAGTTTACTACTATACATATATAACCATACGTGAAGATGTGCCCACTCTCCATATTTTCTCCTCTCAATATCCTGCTAAAGTAAGGAAGAACTATACTGGCTGTCCATGCCTCCCTACTCTCAGAGATAAAGCAGTGAGAGGTGATGTGGCTTGCTCAGGTTCATGTAAAAATCTTGTAGAAAAACCGGAATGCATGTGCCAGGCTCTACATTTGTTGTTTAAAAAAATGCACTGACAGTCAAAGCTGTGTTTTATGCAAGGGTCTATTTTGTCCGTTCTGGCAATGAGTAGGGACTTCAAAGTATGTGCACTTTAAAGTGTTATAAATCATATTTATAGTACCAAAAGAAACCTCAGATTGTATGAGAAACATACAATGAATTTTTAAACACTCTTCTCCCCTTAAAAATTTGATAAGATACAGGCTTATTTTTACCTACTATTTGTTTGGAGTGGAAAATTTGTTTCAATTACAGTGGCAGCTCCTCACCCCCAAAATGTTCTGTAATTATCAGTGAAAAGTGCAGAATCAACAGAAAAATCTGTTTTGTGAATTGCTCATAAACATAAATCGTTCAGACAATGCAACTCTACTTCCTGCTTGGGCACTTATCCAGGCAGTGCTCAAGCTGAGATTTATTTTCTATTATTTAATTTTAATTGAATGTGCTGTTACAGATACTGTGCACAAATACCAAGCATGGTAACTGACTTAATTACATAATTTTCCCCCGGAAAGTGTGATTTTACATATCCCCTTAATACAACTACAGTTCCTGTGTAATCTATCGTTCTTTCTCACTTTGTGTTTTGACAGATGGGCTCTGTCAGACTGAGCAGCCGTGATCCAAGGTGTTACCACCCTCAGCTCTCCTCTGCCCCATGCTGCTGGGAGCTGCTACCTCGAAGCAGGGTGACAGGAGCTGCCGTGATCTGCTCCGTCGCTGCAGCAGTTGGGTGGTTTTGCGGCTTGAAGCATTGATGAGCTGAGTGTGATCTCTGCTGAGCAGCAGGTACATTTGCCTCTGATGCCTCTGCTATGGGAATGCTGACTTTGGAGAGAAAAGAGGGCTGGACAGATGGGGTGATAATGCCCTCAGCCACACTTACTGGTCTGTCAGAGCCCCTGGCTGCTTCTAACAGCATCCTAGAACTGCCTCCACACAAATGAATTTTCTGTTTCAGTAATATCAGCACAAATTTCCCTGTGGCAAACTCCAAGCCACTGCCCCGTTGTCTACCATGTGCACAATCAAGTGTTCAAAAAGCTGTGTCGGGCTCCCCAGGTCATGCTATCTTAAAGACTTTGAACACTGCATTCTACAGTTTTGCCTTCTGATATTTGAACTGTACAAGCATAAATGATACCAAGTTAAATTAGTTTTGGTTGATTGGATTGTTTTTTGTTATGATAAAGCTGAATTTTCACATAACTGCATGAATTCCCAGGGCCATATTGACCCCCTTCTTCCAGGACTTTCCAGAGAGTTTGGGGTGGCCCATAGTGATGCCAGAGCAGCAGATATTCAAGCTGTGGTCCCAAATCAGTGCTTCTGCCAGGCTCTGCTCTGGGACCTGCATGGGGGACAAGGGGGAGGTTTACCCCTGCCCACTGCCCCACTAGAGAAAGTGCTTGTAATTGTCCCCTGGAGCAAAGGTGGCATCACTTCTCTCCTTTCCTGCTGAGAAGAGAGACAAAAGAGCAGCAGAGGGCTGTGGGAGGAGTACATTGCTTCTGGGGAACTGTGCGGTCCCCGGGGATGAGCGAGTTAGTCATCCTGCTCCATGTTAGCCCAGTCCTGTGGAAGCAGAGTGACGGCCGCTGTCAACTCAACGGATGGGTCTGCCCGGAAATTATGTTCTTTGGCACAGTCAGCATCTACTCTTCATATATCAGCCCCTAAATGACCTGCTGCCTCTTCAAAGTGCAGCTCAGGGTGTTGGTTTCGATCATTAAAGCCTCTCACTGCCTTTGTGCATTACCCAGTTCAGCTGGGAATTGTTTTCAGCCAGAGTCTTCTGCTCTGGAGCTGACCCCAATCTCAGCCACTGATAACATCAGTGAAATGGAAGGTCTAGCCACAGTATCATGATCAAGAAATAATGATTTATAGAGCACTTTGACAGATCAGTATAGGTCAAGATGCGTAAGAATATTTTAATGTGGCTTCAACAGACCGATTTGCTGAATGTTAATGGCAAATCATAGTTTGTCCCCAGTAAGGATTCAGTTTTTTAACCTACCTGCGCAATAAGTGTTAACAAACTAGCTGATGTATTTATTTCATTCTATAACATGTATCAAAGACCTATTTATTCACAATACAGAGATCATAAATTTGGTTTCCTTAGTGATTTCCCCTGTGTGCATGAACTCCGGTTTATGTTCAAATTCTTTTCCCTGCTAGATCAAATTATTTGTCTTCAGGGAAGATGGGTGGACTGAAGTGACACAATAACATTTGTGATGAGAATGTGAAAAATGAGTGCTTTTGTGGTTATTTACAAGGCAGATATTGGAGAACTGTGTGTTCATTATGTTGTACTAAAAATACGTGCTAAATAATCTGTTTGGCTTTTATCCATAGAGATGGAAAGGAGGTGTATTACTTCTAACACTTATGTATCAGGAAGATGGATGGATGAAGAAATTCTCAAAAAAACCAAAACCCCCAAATTTAAGTTTCATCGTAAGTTTTCCCTTCTTCAGAAGGTTTTTCTGCTCCATAGCCTTGTGTCTCAGGAGATGTGCCTCAGATCACCTCATTACGGTATCTTGTGTTGAACTGAGTAGTGTTCACATGAGCAAACTTGAGAGTAGGTCCAGCCCCTTGAGGTTTCAGTATCTGGTGTCAGGTTGTTTGAGGAGAAAAATCATCTGTTCTTAGACATTTTATTCCTTCACATCCTCCCTTCCTATCCTGAAGAAGGATTTCTGAAAGTGTAGCAAATGTTTGGGATTTTCAGACTGAGAAACGTGGAAACAGGGGAAGACAATTTTACTTCTTTGAATCTCTATGTATTAAAATCTCTCCTTGTGTTTTAAGAGCAAGGAGAGAGTGGAGGTTTAACTTACAAAGAAGCAGGTTCATATGAGCTTGCGAGTTTCAGGGAGCATGTAGAGCCAGGATCTGCATGATTTCCTTAAAGATGTTGGCAAATCCAGGGTCCTAGTAATGTGAAATGCTCCTTGCTCTGTAGCCTGTTGGGAACCTTGTTTTGCTCCGACTCCCTTTGCAATGTGATGGCTGAGAGTGCTGTGCTTTCTGTTTGTCTGTAACTCTCTTGTCTTTTTTTTTTTTAATACTGGAGAACAAATCTGAGGTAAATTACAATATTGTCTTGGCTCTTTGTGCTTCCTGGGTTGTAGCTCTTAGTTCATGGATGTGTTAGGTTTGCTGTTGTGATGGTGTTGGGGGCTGTGATCAGGATTTTTCTCAGCTGTGCTAGATGCTGTCACAACTGCAGAGTCCTTAATAGTTACTGAAATGAGTCTTGAGGAGGGACTTGCAGGTTTGAAGCTCAAGCTTTGCTCCTTACCGAGCAATGGAGAAAGGTGAAAGCCTCTGAAGGACCAGTGGATGCGTCAGTAGCCCATTGCAGCAGCAGTGGGAGTGCAGGACATGCGTAAGGGGGCCTGAGCTGAGGTTAGAAGCAGAAGATGCTCTTGTTCCTTTTCACACTTTTAGCAAAATGATGGCATACAGTTATGAAGAGTGGGACTGCCTAAGAAAATTCAGTGACTAAAAGAGCAAAGCAGCATTTTCTATTTTTCCACCTTCATTTTGTTGCTGTTTTCTGCATTCATCTTTCGGTTGCTCGTACACTGAGTGACTGCAAAAACCCAATCAAATAAGCCCTTGCAAATCTAGTAATTTTGCTGGCTTTCTTACTGCTTAATCAGGTTAAAAAAATCAACAGAGAAACATGACAGCTCAGGAGAGGAACAGAAAAAGTTTTCATGTAAAACAGCTCGCTTTTGGATTGACACAGGAATTGATTGTTTTAATGACTGGGAAAATAAAGGATAGTTAAAGGCAAATTATGTATTTTTTGATATATATAATTTTTTCAACTCATATCTTGCAGGAGATGTGTTAGCATCTGAGTCTACTGGAAAGCTCAGGATGGACAGTGCAGTTCATCTCAAATTTACAAAGCTATATTGATTGTTTGTCTTGCTCTAGCGCGTTGTGACAACATAGCGGCAATCATTTTGGCAGCCATGTAGCCCCTAGTCTTTTCTAAAATGGTCTAAGTGGTCAACAGTTTATTAATGTTCCCATAATAGTGCCATTACGCTGCTTGTTTCTGTGCTGATTTCCTAAGTAGGGCACAGCAACTTTTTGTTGTGGCAGCTCTGAGTGAGGTACGTCACACATGTGAGTTAATTTGGTCTAATAGCAGTTCATTCCCCAGACGAGTGAGAAAAGGCACCAGTGTATGTGAAAGAGTCCTAAGCTATGTTCCTTTAGTGTTCCTTTTGTGTTGCTATNGGAAGGAAATTAAAATTCGTAAACTTAAGGCTTGCATGGCAAAACCGGCATGAGAATTACAGCTGTTGGCTATTGCACTCGCTTTAGCAATATTAAGGAAACTTGCAGGATACTAGCTATTAGCAAATCATTTACTCAAAAGAAGAACATGATAGCTTTTGCCCTACTTACTTCTAGCAAGATCTTTGTTCTCTGCTTTAAAGTTTGTCTAAGTAGTTCACCATGATATCAAATAATTGTTGCTGAAGGGTAGTTAATGACCCAATGTATAGCTATTGTAGCAAAATCGTGTCCTCTAAGGAAGTAGTCTTTAAAAGAATAATTAACCAATTTTGATGGAGCTTTAGCTGGTGGAAGTGCAGCTCTTAGTATGATGTTTATTTAAGTACATTTTTGAGCAATTTAAGTCAGACATTTGTTCTTCTCTAATGGATGCTGGAAGTTCTCCACCACTGAACAAACAGATTTTCACAGTTCTGGCTGTTGTATTCCTGAGCGGAGTTTCTCTTGAAAGGGTCTCCTACCAGCTGTGGACTTAGAATTTATTATGTCATGCTGAAGGTCTAATGCCTTGGTTAACAGGCTGTTAATTACGTTAATGGTGCTTAGGAAAAGATTATTATGAAATGTAGTTAATAGTCCTTTACAGTGCAAAAATGTTGTCTTAATACAGAGATATGAAGAAATCACCATGGTGTCTCTTAGTGCATGAGAAGACAGAGAGATGAAAAGGATACACTGCTTGCTGTTGAAACCTTACAAAAAGACAAAGCAAAAATTCAGGCTACTTTATTTCATTGAAGACATGAAACATGTCTTGCTACAGCCCATCCAGCCTCTGGTACTGTTATGTTTCATTCCTATTGTCGCTGACAGGCTTTCAGACTGTGGTAGCATCCACAGCTTAAAAACTGGTGAAGTGTAGAAGTAATAAGAAGGAAAATCCCTGAGGTAAAGCCATGTCATGATACGTTCCACTACAAGGCATAACATGAGCAGATATTTCCATGATGAATAATGTGTTATTGAAGTAATGTATTTGTACATAGATTGAATGGAGCAAATTACAGACAGATTAATAAGAGTTATGATATTATTATGGAGGGGAAAATCAGCAGCCATTTTTGTTTATGAAGACCAAGGAACTAATCTGGGCAAAAAAGTTTGCTCAGTGGCAGTAGAAAATTTATTTTTTGACCTTTCTTTTAATCTGGCACAAAACTTCTCGCAGAAATCAAGGTACTAATGCACTGTAATTACATCTATAGCGGAAGTGCATAAAACAAGTTTATCAAAGAAAGCCAACATTGATTTCTCTCCTATTTAAGTTGTCCTTACAGCTTCTCATTGCTCTCTAATCCTCTTTCACACAAAAAATGTCTAATAACTCTCCCCCTCACCCCCAAACCCATAACTTAAGTAGCTGAAGCAGAGAGGAAGACTACAATATGCAGCTGAAGGTGGAAACACAGGAGAAAATATTAGGGAAAAATTCTGTTCTTTTTTTACTTATCCAGACATTTGAAGAAAGTATATTGTTAACACAGAGTTACACTGATATAACCAGACTAAAATTTGTCCTTTCTGCTAAATTAGATCCTTTATTTCACGGTAGAGTTATATATTATACTAAATTGTATCCTGCTTTTATCCCTGCACTTGTTTGCAAGTCCTTCTTCAATTTGTACTTTGGGTACTTGGTACATAGTGGCAACTCTAGAGCCATTTCAAAGCAGTGAAATACCCAGATGAAGATGTTTGTGAGAAAACAGAAGATGATTTCACAAGAAAAAAGATACAATGTTCAGTGGAGGCTTATATATGCAACACACATCTTTGTGTAGGGTTCTAAGCCAGAGGATTTTAATTCAGATTTATTACTCTTTTAATTTATTCAAACTTGGCACTATATACTCTCTGTCAATTAGAAAAATGTAGTGTTGTACAAAACATACTTTAATAAGAATTTCCTTTAAACTAATATTTCAGAGGTTTCAAGAAGAAAGTGGCAAACTGGTTTCCCTGACTTGCTACGCTCAGACCCTCCACCACACTCTCGTACTGCAAACAACAAATCAGTATTCATTCGGGGTCCGCAGGTTAATGGGTATTATACTCAGCATGCTATAAACTACAGAATCACAGGATGGTTGAAGTCACCCAGAGAGACTTCTGGGTATCGTCAAGTCCAAACCCTGTACTCAAAGCAGGATCAGCTACAGAGGGTTTCTCAGAGTCATGTCCAGATGTCTTTTGAGTATCTCCAAGTGGGGAGACTCCAAAAACTCTCTGGGCAACCTGTTTTGATGTTTGACCAACCTGATAATAAAAAGCTCTTTCTTATGGTTAGATGGAATTTCCATTTCTGCCTATTGATCCTGGTCCTGTCACTGAGCACCACTAAGAAGAGCCTGGCTCTGTCTTCTTTACAGCCTCCGGTTAGGTAATTATATTGATAAGATCCCCCTGAGCCTTCTCTTCTTTAGGAGGAACAATGCCAGCTCTCTCAGCCTCATCTTGTATGAGAGATGGTCTGCTCCAGTGCGTCCATGTCCATCATTGGACATAATACCGAGGTGTGTCTCACCAGTGATGAGTAGAGGGGAAGGATCACCTCCCATGACCTTCTGGCAATGCTCTGCCTGATGCAGCCCAGGAGGATGCTGGCCTGCTTTGCTTCAAGGGTGCATCGCTGCATCACTGGTCCATGTTCAACCTCGTGTTCATGAGCACCTCCAGGTTCTTGTATGCAAAGCTGCTTTCCATCCAGTTAGCCCATACTGGTGCATTAGGTTATTCTTATATTTAAAATAAAATAAATAAAATTTTAAATAAAACTAAAAGCAAACATGTCAGCCTTTCTCTTTAAAACAACATTTCTGCATTTTTTTTACTCTCCCC
>VXBL01002370.1:279824-297632 GCA_013400195.1 Aramus guarauna | reverse complement strand
AAAAAAAAAGAAGAAGAAAAAAAGGTCAACAGTAGTTGAGCTTCAGCAATATGTTAAGGCACCACTGAGAAACCCAAAGCAGCATTATTTGTGACCTTGTATATGCCATAAAAAATCCTGGAATTCAAATATGTCAAAATATAGAATGAATGTGATAAACAGCTGAAGCTTCTAATGAGAAAAAGACATTGGTCATAGCATAATATTGCCAGTTTTAGTCTTGTCTCTTATTTTTATGAGGGTTTTTTCATTGTGTGATTTTTTTAAATTTTTTTTTTTTAATTTTTTAAAGCATTGTTCTAATAGCACAGCATATGTTGCTCAGTTTTCAGAATAATTCAGAATTGGCTTTTGGGTACAGCTGAAGAAATGCAAAGGAATCAGTGATATATTCCTAGGGCTAGTTTTGGCATAGTTGGAAGCATAGATGGAGCTGCCGTTAGTCGTTGTTTGAGGGCCAAAACTGCAGTCGACAACAGTTGGAAACGCATTAACTGCAGCCATTATAATCGAGATTGTGGACACAGAAGTAAGTGAGACATAATTTTCTTGTTTGGATTTGCCACTAACTTTGTTATGAGAAAACTTGGACAGCTAAAGGCACCACAACATTTCGCATTTTGTTGACACACTGGCAAAAATTAAAAGGCTGTCTAGCCTCTCAAGCACAATAACATTAGTTATGAAAAGCAATCTGATGAGAATCCAGCATATCCCTGCTCAAGCATTCCATCACAATACAAAAGACTGTAAGAGCTGAATTAATTTGTATACCCTGCCAAAAGGGTACATGCCAGTGAGGATATCCAGAAGGAAATTGGAATTATGAACGGGTACTGCGGCCGTTGCACTGATTGCTCATGTTAGAGGGAGGTTTGGTTAGTGAAAATCTACCGTTTAAAGACCAAAGTGCATATCTTCAGTTCAAATGTTATTTTAACTTTTCTATACAGATGTGAAAGCTGCAGGATTATAAAGGCAGAGCCAGTACCTGCCAAAGTAGATGCCCTTCCAGGTACCTGGAAAAATACATTAAAAGGTGTAAATAAACAGAATAGTTGTATTGAACTAAACCATCTTGGACCTAGCAAAACAAAAGGAAGCAAAAAAGAAAATTAACATAGGTAGTGTATGGACTGGGGACTCTTATTTGGTTGGGTTTTGCTCCTAAAAGATTTGGTGGCAAGGAAAAGATCTACAATCAGGATCTCTTTTTGTTTGTTTGTTTGTTTTGTCCTGAGTGCCTTACTGTGCTCTGAACATATTTCCAGAATGTAGACAGTTTGTTTTATGATGTCTCTTCTCTTTCTGCCTCAAAACCAACAAGAGTATTTGTGTTTTGCATTTTCAGACCTTGATGAGGTTTTAAGCATACTTCCCATGTGAGACCATCATCTGAAGAAAGGAATTATCAAGCTACAACAAAAAAGATTTTGTTTGCCAGATAAAACAAAAGCCCCTTCAGTAATAGACTTAAGTATACTTTAATTTGTATACAACATATTTGATCTGAATCATAACAAACCAGAATAAATACTGTGGAGATTTCAAAGAAAATGATAGTATTATTACTTCACTGAAATACCAAGGGTGGTAATATGAAAATATTTATTTTCACAACATGTCGCAAACATGACAGCTTGATAATATTCTGCATGATTATAACTGACATTTTGTTTGAAAAATAATAAACAATATGGTCTCCTGGAGCAATTACACAAATGCTTACTGGGAATGTGCCCTGAGATATTCATAGAGAGTGGCTCTCAGAGTGGGGCCAGCGTTCCTCCAAGGCTGGTGTCATGGGCTGACAAATGCCCACCATTTCCCACCTAGCAAATAAGAACCTAATCCTGAGAAGTCAGAGGAGGAGAAGGAATTTCAGAAAGGACATCATGATTATTGAAGAAGTTGAGAATTACTGTGCTTGAAGCAAAACATGGGAAGCCACAATGCCTTTTATGTCTAAATAAAGCTGATCCATTATGTTACACAGTACTCACAGATATGTATTAAACACTTTAGGATTCCCTGGGATAAAGAGCTACACTGCATATCTCATCAGTTAAATATTTATCTCTCCGGATAACTAAGGACAATATTTTTATGTGCAGAATTGATAAAGCTGTAAATGTAGAGAACTGATGGTAAAATCCCTGTAGGATGGTAAAGCTGCAAGTACAACACTGTTTCACAAGAAATCTTGGAAATCTCGAACGCCTCATGGCTTGAGTAATGAGGGGAAGTCAATATAGATCATTTTTAACATACTGCACAGTGCTTTGAATGTTACCAAATGTGGATGGATGAATGTCTACACACAGCAACTACAATACATCGCACAAATCTCAGGGCTGGGAGCTGATTGTTTATTTGTAGCTGAGGACAAAGCCAAGAGTAATTAAGCCACTATGTAGCATTGCTAAAGTTCAGAATGGCTTGCTGTTGTGGGAGTTAAGGATGTAACAATCTTTATTCCCAAGGCTTTTCTGGAAATTAGTTGAGTAATTTTTATTAAGTCACATAATACTTTTCCATCTAAACAAATAAATACAGATTTACTTATAAATAAATAGTCTCTATAAATACTCTCATTTATGAACAAAACCTGATAATTAAAATCACGTATTTATGTTTGTGAAGTTCATTTGATGTTTAATAGCTGAAATTATCATGTTGCAATAGAGTATTAATAATGGCTTAGACTGTGGGCTGCATCAAAAGAAGCGTGATCAGCAGGTCAAGGGAGGTGATTCTCCCCTTCTACTCCACTCTCATGAGACCCCACCTGGAGTACTGCGTCCAGCTGTGGGGCCCTCAGTACAAGAAAGACATGGAGCTGTTGGAGTGAGTCCAGAGGAGGGCCACGACATTGATCAGAAGGCTGGAGCACCTCTCCTATGAGGACAGGCTGAGAGAGTTGGGGTTGTTCAGCCTGCAGAACAGAAGGCTCCAGGGAGACCTTAGAGCAGCCTTCCAGTGCCTAAAGGGGCCTGCAAGAAAGATGGAGAGGGACTGTTTACAAGGGATGTGGTGATAGGACAAGGAGTAATGGTTTTAAGCTAAAAGAGGGTAGATTTAGATTAGACAGAAGGAAGAAATTCTTCCCTGTGAGGGTGGTGAGGCACTGGAACAGGTTGCCCAGAGAGGTTGTGGAGGCCCCATCCCTGGAAGTGTTCAAGGCCAGGTTGGATGGGGCTTTGGGCAACCTGGTTTTGTGGAGGGTGTCCCTGCCCATGGCAGGGGGGTTGGAACTAGATGATCTTTGAGATCCCTTCCAACCCAAACCATTCTATGATTCTATGAAGTACAGTACTACATGGGCAATCCCTGTGTTCAAATGCATGTTACTCATTTCTTATCTATTATTGAAGACAAACTATGGGATGTAGAAGCAGAAAACTCAGCTGATGCCAGAGCAATGTCCTATTACCATGTTATGCACCTAACCGTTTGGCCACTTAGGACAAATGACAATTGCTTTGCTAGAGGACCACATGGGTTAAAGGACTAATCTTTTGTCCTTTACATGAAACTCTTCCATTTCAAAACACACCTTATTTTTTCCTCTGTGAGTATTCTCTGCCACTAAAAGGTGGCAAGGTCCATTTTTTTTGTGTATGGTTTATGGTCTAGCAATAGTTCTACATAGGAAGAAAGATATAGTGCCTGCTAGGTGCAATGAACATAACTCAGGAGAGCCTCAAGGGCATGTGGCCAGCAACACTGCTGAGTAGTGTAGTGTCATGTTCAGCCTCACACATGTAACTTGGAGAAACGTGCCTATGGAGAAAGTTGAAAACTTGCATATGGAGAAGAGCACACCTTTTAACAGCAGTTAAAAGAGTCTCAAGTGTCTGTTCCTTATACCTGCTACAGATCAGAAGGCTGCAAAGAAGATGCTTTGGCCCAAGAGGATGAAGCTCAGGACAAGAAGCAATGGACACAAACTGAAACACAGGAAACACTTTTTACTGTGAGGGTCAGCAAGCACTGGCACAGGTTGCCCAGGGAGACTGTGGAGTCTCCATCCCTGGAGATATTAAAAGGTCATCTGGACTTGGTTCTGGGCAGCCTGCTCTAGGTGGCCCTCCAAGGGGTTGGACCAGGTGATCTCGACATCCCTTCCAACCTCAACCATACTCTGACTCTGTGACTAGAAGTCATGTATGTTGATGAATGAATATTGTTGTCTTAATATACACACCTTTTTGCTCTCAGTACAAGGAGCAATATTACAGTCAAAGGCTGTGATGTGGTCAGAATTTCTTGGCAATGCATATCTCTGTTCTGACTCCAAGACCAGACAATGGCCTTGAGGACATCATATTTGTAAGAAAATCTTAACTTTTCTCATCAGTTCATACCCTCATAAAATCCAGATTTTCTCATCTTCTGAGGCAGAGGAACAGATCTTTTCACTAAACTGTTTTACTGGTATTATTCCTATACACCGTTACAGGCAAACCTGACAGTACTGGTGTTTCAAAAAGAACAGGTCAGACATGTGATACTTTGAACTCACTGTATAGGTGATGTAAAATTTTTCAGTGTAGGTGCACTAACCACAGGAAAGCAGAAACCAGAAAGTCAGTAATTTGCTGCTGAGTATTTAGCCTTCTGAACATATTAATAACATTGACAGATTTGGGCAAATTTATTAATTGCATGGTCTAGATTTCTATTTCTCTTCTGAATAGGTGCCAAATGCGTGTACCTTTAAGTAACTAATTTGTACAGACAACTGTGATAATTACTTACCTGAAAGAGAGACTACAGAAATAGCTGATCAGCTACATAAGTCACCAAACTGTCTGAACATATTCTTTACTATCTTTTATTTGCAGACACAAATAAAAAATCTGGGCTTCATATTAAAACTTCTTCATTTCTAAAACTAAACTGTATAGAAAAAGGTTGAGGAGGAAAGACAAAAAGAATTTAAATGAGTCCAGATAGATTTGCATAATGTGGGAATGTCACTACACTTTAATATCTGTTATAACATTTCTGATATGTAATAAAATCAGGTTAGTGCCAGACTCTAGTAAAGGTCATCATAGTGCATTTTCATTTTATAGCTACAACATTTTCACATTTATTAAGATTATTTTAAACTGAATGAATTAAATGAATGAATGACATACTATGGAGGTAAATATCAAGGAAGAAGAATTATTATTTAAGTTAAAGGATGGTATTGGCACAAGATCAAATGATTATAAATTGGCCATGAATAAATTTAGAGGGGAAATTGGAAGAAGGCTCCTTATCCATCCAAGAAGCACATTTCTGGAACTTTCTGACAAAGGGGGAGGGGATGGAGTATTTTAAACTGTTTTAAATGTGATATGCTTGGGAAAGGGATCTTGTAATTAAGTAGGAGATTTCATGAAGTGAGATTTGTTATAGGATCCTGGAAAGTCGTTTTGTCCCAGGGCATAAGTTCGCAGTGACAGTTTTCAGATAAATGGTGTGTCAATATTCCTAAAGAGGTCCCTTAGAGATGCTATTGCCAGAAAATTATATAACCTTATCCATGTTGCTGACTCTCTATTCAGCACTGGCTAGAAATCAGCTATCAGTTTCTGATCTTGATCTGTAATTTGACTTCTGGTGTCTGCATTTACTGTCTTCTGAATCCTTGCAGGTGAGCAAGTAGACACATATGGGGTGAAATTGTACCTTTAATAGCATTGCATCCTCAGAGGTCTGGTTGATGTGCCCTGATCACACAGTCAGTGTAAAACTAGTTGCCAGGTATGAGCTCAGGAGGAAATTCTTTCCTGAATTTAAATTAGCAGCAGTCTTGCAGTGTAAGCATGTGACTCTCTTAGGACTCTCTCTGAGTTTTATTTAACAATTCAAGTGTAGGGTCCTGTGATATTAGCAAGATTCTTCCTGCTTTTTCCTATGGCATGGTTCAGGCTTAGTTGCTTACAAGGTTTTGGGAAGATTTTTTTTAACCCTTGGTGCATGGTACATGATGTGTTCTCAGACCCCTTTCAAACCAGGCAGCTGTTGCACGGCTGCCTGAAATTTGAGAAACTGGATTCTATGAGTTGGCTGATTTCTCCCATTCTTTGTTTGTAAGGCAATCATCTTGCCCATTTGAAATAGAATGCTTAAATTCCATTTTTTAAGAAAATAAAAGTTACTGTTAAGAGCAGAAACAAACAAGTCATATGCATTCCTTAATTTTTATAATCCTGTAACCATTTTCTTATGGACTTTCTATTTCAAGATGACCTTCATCTTTCTTCACATTGGTACTCCCAACCTCATGATAGGATTATATAGGTGAGGGATGACACATGAAATGGGAGCTTTGTCTTTGATTCTGAGGCACAAGGGGAGAAAAGAGATATACAATGTAATCAGTATTTCTCAATGGTAAGCCTTTTCTCCTAGGAAGCCTTGAACAAGGATCCCACAGAGGCCAGCTTAATCATGAAGTTTATTGACAAAGCTGAAAAGAGAAAATTGCATAGTACTTGTCTATGATACCTGCCTTTAACTTTGAGCCTCAAATCCAAAAAACAAACAAAACCCCCTCCTGCATAAAATAAGATCTCACAGCTGGACTATACCACTAGGTTTCTTGTGATTTGCATCAGCAGAAATGATGTCGATCTGAAAGAGCTAGAGAAATATTTGTTGCAACTCAAATATATTTCAAACAGCCCACACATTTAGAGAAAAAAGTGTAGCAGCTATTTGGCAAGAGGAAAAAAAATCCCTTCTGTGAAATACTGCAGATAGTGCATTAAATAGAATCCACTCTCCCTTCATCAGAGGCCCACAGCTAACCATGACCATTGCTAATAGTTATACCATAATTTCCAAATCTCATCTCTGTGTGTTGTGTATTGCAAGACTGTGACATCATGATGAGAAATTACAATTCACAGTATTCCTGATGTTTGTCATAATGTTCACCCATGAAATACCATGAAGTTGTGAACGCAATAGGAGGTAATTGTGACCTCTTGTTCTTCAGATTTGTCAAAGGACTCTAAAATGACAGGCAAAGACTGTCAACTTATGTATGGTCTTGACTAGTAGACTTTTCACTATGGTGATAAGAAGGATAAAAGCTGTAAAAAGAACTCTGCTTTTTCCCCCACTAGATTTTCTCAAATCTGTTCTTCTTCACTGTTCCGGTTTAAAACTTTCTTCTTCATAGTGGGGGAAAACAACTTCTCCTATTCCCTGTTGCAAAATTGAACTTTACAGTGCAAAGGCTGTCTAAACCCACATTCCAGCTGTCACTAGAAATTTTAACATATTACAGCAAATAAACCAGTCTGCTGCTGAAAAATAAATAGGAATTAGAACTGGTCAGAAATGTCTTGCCCTTCCCTGCTTGTCTGTGATAGGTATGATGAATTTCAGTAAAAG
This sequence comes from Aramus guarauna, assembly GCA_013400195.1. NCBI lineage: Eukaryota > Metazoa > Chordata > Aves > Gruiformes > Aramidae > Aramus > Aramus guarauna. Next base: position 290,231 of record VXBL01002370.1, on the reverse strand, counting down.
TGGTTTTGATCATGATTTCCATCAAAAACTTTACCTTCCAACAAAAAATATTTAAGCATTTAACCAAACCTATATAATTTCTTGATTAGGAGAAAATCTAGTTCAGACAGAAGATCCAGATATGTAGTCCTTTTAGTGTGTTCTCAAAGACACAAACTATATTGTGAAGGGACATAAGGGAAAAAATGCCCAATACAGTAAAAAGATTTTCAGTAGGCAGAAATAAGAATTAAAGCATGCAGGAGAAAATAAACTGGAAAATATACATTAAGTGGGATGGAAAGAGCAGTAAAGCTAAAAGAGACCTTGGGGAAGAGAGAGAACAACAAATTAGACATTAATTTGTAACCTGATATTGGAGCAAAACAAGGCAATGAAAGTTGAGCTATTTATACAGAAGAAGTGCATCATAAAAATACTCCCAGTAAATGAAGCAAACAATTTGGCATCTAACTTTTCCTATAGTGGGTTTATAGCCCCATTTCATAACAAGGACTGCAAATATGGAGTAAAAAAAGTATGAAGGGCTGGATCTGGTCAAATACAGGCCTTGTGACTAGTATCTGTCTCGCCTAACTTTACATGTCTTAAAGTTAATTGACACATCATAATAAGGTCACTGTCTTAAGAGCAGACACATCACCCTTCAGACCTGCCTGTTTCTACAAACAGAGAGTGGCTCAAGGGTGACCAATTTAGACAGCTGAACCTTTGCATAGCTAAAGTTTAGAGAGGTGAACCATGCTTTTTTGTTACTAGAAGACCTGAGAGAACTGAGAAGATGAGAATGACATGAAAGGTCTAGAGGGTCTAGAAAGGATTAGATGTTTTGAAGAAGTACTGAGAAAAGACTGAAGACCTCATAGCAGTTAATAATTACAGGAAAAATGAAAGCTTTGAGGAAAGTGAAAAAATATTTGAGGTGGTATAGATGAATATAACCAGGAAAATTAAAGCCTGTTGAGGGGGATTTTTGTATTCTGTAGCTTGTACATGGAACTCGCAGTCCAGTTCAGGTGAAGGAAATGAATAAGCCGCAGGGAGAAAGTTTGAACCTCCAGTGAGATAATTCTTTTTCTCCAACTTCTCACAGTTTGTGACTGAGTATTGCAGCACTGTCAAACCACTTAGATCCGTGTAACTGCAAAATGGAAGGATATCCAAGTTGTTCCGACTCAGACAGCCAGTTAATAGGTGCCTTCCTTAAACTGATTCACTACCTGAGAATATGGCAGCTGCATGTCACGGCCAAATTTAGATGAGCAGTAACTCTTTGCACACAACACCAAGTTTCTCAGAAAAGTACCGTTCTTCTGGGTAACCATTTTCTATGGCAAAATTGTTGATTTTCTGCTCTTTTACTTTCTATTTGTAGCAAGTGCAAAGAAGATATGCTAACCCCCAGGGTTTCATGGTAATATTTTACTAAGGAAATATTATGAACTTTACTAACTGACATTTTATAGAAAAAACTGGGGGGTTTTGTATAAATTTTTACCTTATTTGTGACAAAATTGGAAATCTAGTCTTTTTGCAGAAAGTTTTGACAAGATGAAGCTTTTTTGTGNTTTTTTTTTTTTTTTTTTTTTTTTTTTTTGTGTTGATGTGTACATTTCCTGGTGCAAATGGGTTTGTTACTATCAGTTTCAGTTAACTGGCATCTTTTTAAACAATTCATTGCTTTTACTTACTGAAAAATCAGTTTTGTCAGCTTTAAACACATTGACTTACCCTTATTTATGATAATGGAGCTCAAATTAAGGCTGATATAATTAAGCTTTGAATATGTCACCCCCTTGCCTTTCCATAACCCTGTGAAGTTGAGCCATCCTGTCTTGTAATATGCAGCCTTTTATACTGAATGAACAAAGCTGAGTTTGACATAAAATATATCCCGGAGTCAGACTTGCAAAGCTCTTAAAATAACTCACCCATTCTCAAAATCTAATTATCTTTCAGCTTTCTTCCTTTTACTATGAGAATGGTCAATAAAGTGGTGGGAAAACCAACTGACAAATGACATTTTAGATGTTAATGGGAAGAGAGGGAAAGGAGAAAGAATTTTCCAAAACTGAATATAACCCCTGTCTCCAAAACTCACAAGTATGCTTAGGCACCATCAAGTATAAATGCATCATGACACAGCTCATGCTATACTGTTTAGTATGCACCGAGTGCGTAAGAGGGAAGAGCATGAGAGAAAAGTAAACAGACTCGGTGCAAAATAAATGGGAAACAAGGCTTTTGAGACTAAGACAACATTTCACTGCCTCTTACTGTTTTCTTTCTTTTTATTTTAGGTTGAAGTAGTTTATCCTTTATGTTTCCAAGTTTCTATATTTATCTGTGAAGCAGCTGGTGCTATTTGTTCTGGGTGATTTAATTTATCTGTTAGCATGTATTCTAAAGACACATAACTCTATCTTCTAATGGTTTTACTGCATGCTCTTTAAATTAAAATAGTTGATCAGCTTTTTTTGCTAGGCTGTCTCCTGGTTTCTTTAAAAGAACAATTAGACTTCAGTGCATTTTTCTTAAACAAGGAATTTTATGAAAGTGAAGGATAGACTTGAATCATGCTCTATATGGATTCATTAAACACGAATATCAGGATGCTGGGGAAAGCTTCATGTAGGTTTTGATCTTTGGTTAAAAGGTTGACAAAGGCTGCAAATATAGTTGCAAAATGATATGTGAACTCCTAGTGAGATCCAAAATAAAGATACATTTCAATGAAATGCATTTACCTTAATCAGTCCTCTAAGTCTTAGTTTTAGATAGCACTGTGAGATGCAAACAAGAACGTAGGATTCTTGTAAAAATACATTTTTACATTGCTAGCATAAATGTGCTTGTCATTCCAGCAGTACTTTTTACTTTTTTTAAATGAAAATATTCATAAACATAACATCCTCATATCCATTCTGATCTGATTAGAATGGAGTCACACATCTGTTGACTGGGAAAAAATAGTTTGGTAACCGTGGTATATAGAAGATTTTACACTATAAAGCAATTCAAGAAAGAAGTGAACACTGGATCTGTAATACTGTCTTTTTCTTTTTCTGCTCTGCTGCAGGAAATGAATGGAGAGCTGTAAGAAAGTTATTATTGCTTGCAGACTCTGTCTTTGATGATCCTTGAGAAATAAATCAGCAGTCATTCCTCATGCAAAATTCCAAATAGCAGGAGCATTGCCACAGCTGACTCATACTCGCATCGCTGATGCCGTTGTTTATTTCTTTGCTAACACCTAAACGATCCACTGAGAGGATACCATTTACGATCACTACAGGGCAGATGTAAGAAACCGTCAGCTGAAAAAGAAATCATGTTAAGGTCTAAAGAAATAAAGGTGGATGAACATTCACTTGTAGACTCATTAACTTTTAATTCATGTGGGGACTTCTTTCATGTTCAAGCCTAGGCATTTTCATGTGTTTTTCTGGTTTTGGAGATTTTTATTCTACTCAAATTTTTTTAAATATATGATGATTAGGAGCAGAATTATGCTTTAGAAAACTCACTAGTATAACAATCTCTCTAGCCTAGTATAACCGGGGGAGTGGATATGACAGAAAGTCTACAGGTACTGAATACACCAGTTCTTCAGAAGTAAAAAAAAAATATTATTTTTTTTTTAGGGAAAGCAATTTACAGTTGACTTTTGACTTCTTCTCTCAATCTTTCCTTTTTATAAAAAAGAGTGGCGGCTTAAAATCAATTTATCATACACACCCAGGGCTGGACTTTCAAAGCAGCTCAGTTTGCTAAATGAGTCATCTGAAAATTTGACTGTTAGAGTCACATCAGGAGCAGGTGTGCACTTTAACCACTTCTGAGAAATCTGGCCTTCATGTGCATCCCAGAGAGCACTGCACGTCTGATGCATCTTAAGCCAATGCTCTGAGAGCAAACATTGTCTTGCATAGTCATTATCTGGAATAAGAAGCTGTTTTTTACATTTTTACAATTTATTTTGAACTATTTCATGGCTTGTGCATGTCAATACATTGACAGATATCACTCCAGCTGTGTTACAGATATTTTATGTTATTGAACAGATGTTGTCAGTGAATAGCAATTCCTTATTGAACGAACACAGGAAAATCTGAAGAATCACAAAATAGTATGCTTTGAACTGTCATATTTCTAGGCAGAACAATACAGTAAATGATTCTCTCTGCTGTGTCAGAGCATCAGCCCCTTTGAGGCACCAAGTACGGCAAGAGCAAGTGTTTGTTAGAGTGCAGGGAAGGATGCCTGGCATTCAGCCCTGGCTCTGGAGCTGATGATCTGAGCTCCAATCTGGCCTGAAGTGAGGGAAAAACAGCTACCCAAGCAGAAAAGTTTTACTTCTCTTCCTCTCGGTTGTAGTATTAAGTTTTCTTTGTTGGTACCTGTTAATTATTTTACATTCCTCAGAAAAAGACACCTGTCACAGATGGAGTCATGCACTTCACTTGCAAGAGAGAAACAACAACATGTTTATTGATATAAACCAGTGATTTAACAAAGTTTGATAGTAAATGCAACAGTGATTTAACAAGATTTGATGGCAAGGTACACTGCATGGAGGACAGGGTCAGACAGAACTGTCAGGGAGACCCTCCTGTTGAGTAATGAAGCTCAGAAAGAACCCCCTTGCTTTCTGAACTTCTTCTCAAAGAGGAGTCTAGGTGCGGCTGGATCCAATCCTAGTCCCAGACTTGATCAACTGTTTATGTCTAAAAGATTATATATGTGCAGTCAATCCTTTATATCACTTAGATAAGATTTCAAAGTTCAGCACGCCACTAGTCACTTACTGAGGATCTGTTGCAGCAAGGAATCTTTCAACCTCAAGGAGTAACATTGAGAGGTGTCCCTACTCAAGGAGAGATCCCAGCATGCAGCCCACTGATGTGCAGGACATCTCAATGGGCTCTGGGCTGTCCGCTATTTCTAGAGTAATATGATTGACTTATAGCCATATTTACATACCAGCAAGACCTGGGTCACTGTTCCAGACAGCCCTTGGCTACCGTGTTGCCATCTGTCCCCTGGCATAAGCCGGATGGAGCCATCACAACCCCCACTGGTGGTTATGGCTTAAGGGTGGGGTGTGGGGAGCGCACCTCCACAGCACCCTAGAGAAATTCAAAGTGCAAACTGCCATATTAAAAAAAGCAACAGAGAAGGACAGGTGCTCATATATCTGTTAAAGCCAATAATAACATTTTTTTAATGGGTCTACACAACAATTCCTTAAGATCCAGCCCTCGAATGACATGCACATGCCATTCATACACAGTGCTCTTTGACGAACAGTGGAGCAGAGAGCAAGACGGATGCAACTGGTCAGAGTCGAGTATTTTTAACTAAAGAGAACAGAGCACAAGCTTCATGCAGGTCTCAGTCACCTTCCCTCTCCAATCTCTACATGCCACATTCGTTGTGCTGGGTTGTCTGAAGAGGCTAATCAAATGGAGAGTACTAGTCTTGGTTACTGAAAGGTTGTTTGTGCATCCTGGACACAGCACCTGTGCCACCAGCTGAGCTGGCAGTAGGTGGGGTTGGGAGATGGTGGGGGCATCTCAAGGGAAAAGGGAGTGAGAGGGCAGTGGCAAGAATCCTGAAAGCATCAGAGAGCCCACCTTTTCAAGGAAGGCAGCAAATGGAGAGAGGATGGTACAGCAGAGCTGCATGTGCTCCCTGGGAGAGCTGAGATGTGGGAAGGCAGCAGCAGAAGTCTGGGCAAGCAATGAAAAGAGGAGAATGAGAAAACAGCAGGTTTGGGAAAGACTGGAAACAGTGCTCTAGGCCAAGGTGCAATTTGGTTTTAGGATAAATCCTTTTCAGTAATGGCAGAAATAAGAGTTTAAAGAGGAGCTGTTTCTGCCAGAAGTGCACCAGACTTCTGCTGTCCAGCTCCCACTGACTGGTGAAAGCAGCCCAGTTCTTTGTCACAGGTTGCCCTTACCAGCAGCAGCACTGTACTAGTATATTCTCAGCCTGCTCTAAATATGCTGCTCTATGAGTCAATGCCATTCACTTTTTATTGCTGCACTGACTTTGCATGAGTCCCTGGAGGAAAGGGAGTTTAGGAGTCCCTCATGAGATTTGTGTCTGATGGCCTTTTGATAGCTCTAGGGCTCATATCACTTTGATCCCTTCAATTCAAATAGAGTAGTATGTGTTTTCCACTGCTCTAGGCCTGCCTATATTCTAGCTGAATAAATATGTCTTTATTAATGTTCAGTTGTGCATAAGCTTACATTTCTGCTTGTGACCAGATCTTGACTGGCAGCCCACTGGTGTAAATGCAGCCCCACTCCAAGCGCCAGCCAGGCGAGCTTGCTCACTGCCAGTATCTAAAGGTACCTTGTCTTTAAAGGGAGGATATAGTTCATAATCCGTTACTATTTAATTGTATCCTCTCTGCTGATACCGCTATTGAGTGCACCAATTAGTTTCAATTGTGCAGGTGGTTTTAGTAAAGCAGACAGTTAGGCTAATGGGAAACGGACTGTGATCATCTACCTCATTTCACAGAGCTAAGGAGCAACAATCTAATTTGAACTGAGTTCAATTACTCTTGACTGGAACTTGCTTTAAACTCGCAACCTCAGTGCAAAAAGGCTGTCGGGCCATTCAGCCTGTTGATTTCTGTTTTACATGTGTGGGTTTCTTCATCAGAAGTATTTGACAGCAACTGGCTCTGACGTAGTCGTGAAACGTTCCTGTTTGGCTTCATCTAATGGAGGGTTCCTTCCCCACACAGCCATTTTGACATTTAATTCTTGGGAACTGTAAGGAAAGCTCTTCTTATCTAAACACACAGATAAATCATTGCCCATTTAATGAGAGTAATTGTACTAGAAAAAATATCAAATGACCTCTTACAGGATTTTAATCAGCTCATAGATCTGTGTTTTGTTGTGTGGCCCTAATCCTGTGTGTGCAGTTAAGTGTTTGGCACTGTTTTCTGTCTCCTATTCTGATTCTGAAAACTTGAGGATGATAAAAGGCAGAGGGATTAAAAACAGGATAGGAGGTGGACAAAATTAAGGTGCAAATGGAACTACACAGATGCACTCACTGATGGGTGGTTATTTCCCTAGGAGAAGCCAGAGAGGTTGTGAGGGCACCGGAGAAGTCAATGCCTTTTTGGTCTTAGGAGGCAGATCTTCTTGCCACACACAAATACTTGGCTTAAAGGTCACGTAACTGCCAGTCTGTCTGATTTTCTCTTTCTGTAGCATTTTGAAACAAGGCTGGCTCATCCTGACTGTCATGTTGTTTTTCTTTCTGTTTCTCTGCAGGGCTCTAGTCCTGGCCGTCCACACCACAGACTTGTTAGTTTGATCTCAGCTTCTGCTTGAACAATGCAAGTAGACCTGCTGGCAGGACAGTGTGGTTGTGAAACAGAATAACTCCTTCCACAGGTTGCGCTTTGCAGACAGTGCACCATGTCTCACTCTTCCTACCTGAGAGAGTCCTCCAGCAATAACACCTCAGTAAGCCATGAAAGGGAGCCCATGACACCTCCCTAAGGGACAGAGATCATGCAAGGGAACAGGCTTTAATGGACAGGAGATGAGCACTGCCAGAGCACAGTGCCAAGAGGCTGAGTCAAGGTCCAGAGCCACCCCATCCCAATTCTGCTACACCTCACCACCTATATGCAAGGGGTACAGAGCTAGGACTGCCACCCTCTGCCGAGCAACAGCCCTTCTGTCCCAGGGCACCTCCCTGGCAACTGAGAATGGGGTGCATCGTTACCACAACTGCTGGATCCTGAGTGATGCTCAGCGATACTGTCCTGTCCTGACAGTCCTGCACCCAGTGATTGCCTGCGAAATGCCTTGCTACAGCATCTTGTGAATGATAACGGCTTTCAAAAGCAACTGGAACCATTAACAACAACAACAAATTCCATCAAAAGTTATTAGATATAATCACCTTTGTCTAACAATGTCTCCTTTGTTGGAGGTGAGGAAGGCATTTTTGGGAAGTGCTACTAGCTTTTAATTTCTCACATTCTTTGGTCATATCTGGTTGTGCCGCTATCAGAGTCAGCACCCTGGACTTCTGTTGTATGCTGATAAGGCCCATCTGATTTAGCTGAACCCTTTTCTGAAGGATGAGCCATACTGGAAAAATGGCAGCAGGCAATATGGTCCAGTAATTTATGGTAGCTATTGTCCAAAGACCTGCATGAGAAGGTGGTCCTCTCACACAGGAAATACAAGCAGGATGATGCTGAGTGTTAAATAGATGAGTAGAGAGCTATCATATGGACTGTGTCAGAGGGCCTTCTGGCCATGAGGTGCTAAAGGTTATGGGCTAACAAATCCTGTGTGTGCCACCTGATGTACATCGTGGATATACATGGTCCATGCCAGCAGAACAGTACGATGATCTAGATGACGTGAATATAGGCTGCTCCCTACCAACTGACCATAGATAAATGTTTGTTTGTTCCCTTAAATTGATTTCAAAGTCTGTATGAGAAAAAACAAGTGAGCTAGTGACTAAACCAGTTTTTTGATGAACTGAATAACAAAATTGTATTTTTTGAGGTTTATTTCCTCCTATATTAATAGAAATGTTAAACCAAGAAAGAAAAAAAAAATCATTATTTTAAATTAATAGTGTTTCTGGTTTGTGTTCAAAAGTAAACAAGACATTGAGGAAAATAGGGAGACCGTGTTGAAATTATTATTGTTATTATTAAAAACAACTCTTCTGGGCCTGTGGCTAGGTTGTAGGGAGCAATAAACATTTCAAAAATCAAGGGTTTATTTACAAGGGCTGAGCAGCTGTGGTAAGAATTTCAAAGGAGTTCATGTCCTATTCAAACTATGATTAATATGTCTTTTGTTCTTAAAATTAAATGCTATCAATTTTACTTTTAGGAAATGTTAGCATAAAATCAGGGGTATAGCCAAGACACTATTATTTTCCCTGTACAATATCCCTTCATGTGGTAACCATAAAGTCAGGTTTGGCACAGGGAATGGGTGATTATGCTTTATTTATCTAATATAAAATTTTAGTAAGGTGCAAACACAGATCTCTTAAATATTCAATAGTTTCCATTCTGAATAGAAAAATGTAAATATCCTATCTGATTTATTAAAGATGTCAACAAAACAAGCGTAATCTGACAATTTAAAGGATTTACTCATGGCTAGCATTCATTTCAGTCTCTCCGGAATCCCAAATCATAATTGAATCGAACTAACTTTTATCTGACATCATGAAGATTGAGCCTGTTCTAAGAATGTTCACTCTGTCATTGAGAGAAATGGATATCCTGAGCTCTGAAGTCCACTGTGAAGAGAAATAATCTTGAACTGTGGCATTTGATAAACAGTATTTGTATCACCCCCCAAAAGTAAATGGATTTGGAGATTAAGTGATGATTGCTAGTACAAACTTGCTTAGAGGTTTTTCTTTAAATGCAGTTGTTATCTCAAGAAATCTGTTTTTAAGCTCTCTTAGAATATAAAGATAACATGGGATAAAATAATCCTTACATCCATGAAAAGAATTTGTTTATCTATGGCATATCCCTTAATTGTGTGAAACAATCAGGGGAATATTAATTGCCTTCTTGATGAAGAGACCAGCAGCTCAGTTACTTTTAGAAAACAGTAAAAAGTGCCTTCCTGATTCAGCACAGAATTCATTCAAGCCTGTGAAAATTTGTATTAATTCAATATATCATTGTTATAAAAACTGCATTGTACATAGTTAGCTAATGCAATAAAGCGTAATTTAGCACTTTTATTTTCAAAGTATGTTTGCATGTGAATCCATTCTCACGCTATAGTGCCTTCTCTTTGTTTTATGGTCACAATTAACATAAACCAATATTTTTCTCTTCAAGGAAAACATAATTTAATATTAAGGCCATGTCTGAAACTGGATAATTGTGAAAAATAGTCCTGCTGCTGTCTGGAGATCTCTTGAGCAGTACAGACCCCAAATTGAATGCTTTTGTTGAATCTGTTCTTTCCCTGGAAAAGTCATCAGATGGAGAAGTTAATAGAGATAGTCTTGACTCTCAAGTATCGGAGGCCACCACATAGCAGAAACACTTCTTATGGAGATCAGGAGAGGCTGAGACCTCCGGTCAGTGAGGCAAATTGAATGTGGGGCACATGCCTGTGCCTAGCCTGTGCAGTCAGTGAGTTGCAAACCCGTGTGCCGTAGTGCTTTGATCCATAGGGAATCAAGAACCGGAATTCTCTCCTACTTGGCTTTTCTAGCATGTTGTGCATGGAGCGACTCTTTCACATGCTGTCACACGCTGACAAAACATGCAGAGTGGTGAAGGGAGACATTTTTCAGCAGGGACCTTGGATTGGCCAGAACTTTAAAGGGGATCCACTTAGCTCTAGTGAGCTCCACCCCCCC